>CABHPH010131118.1:0-27960 GCA_902168325.1 Peromyscus nudipes | reverse complement strand
TTGTTGAGTGTAAAGCTAGCTGGCACCCAGGGGAAGAAGGATGCTCCTATTACAGGGTAGGGACCCTTAATCCTGTACCACTTGGCCACAGACTATGGAAGGCGATAATAACCCAGTGTTCTTCTTATCATCTGGGAATATTTTCTTCATCAACAGAATCTTTAATGATTTTGTTTGAGTTGTTAGAGACCTGCTAAGAAAGTGAGTTTTATCTTCATCTTTAAGAAGCCAAGACCTGCCAGGCCTGGTGCCAAACAACTGTTATCTGAGGTGGAGATAAGGAAGGGTCAGGGGATGGGAGGGTACAGAGACATCAGATTTGAAGCCAGTCTGGAATATAACACAAAACACACAAAACCAGAATGAAAAGCCAAGATCAGGGGCCCAGAGGGTATGGCAGGAGACATGATGTAGTGTTGCTATGACTGGTTAATAAAGAAGCTGCTCCGGCCTATGGCGAGTCAGATGATAGCCAGGCAGGAAATCCAAGAGAGAGACAGAGAGAAGAACAGCAGAGGCGGGAGAGAGGCCAGCTCACCGCCCAAGGAGCAACATGCCAGCAGACTGGTAACGCCACAGCCATGTGGCAAAACACAGATGAATAGAAATGGGTTAATTTAAGATGATAGAGCTAGCTAGCATGAAATTTAAGCCATTGGCCACACAGTTTGTAATTAATATAAGCTTCTGAGTGGTTGTTTTATAAGCAGCTGCGAGACCACGGGGCAGGGAGGGGCCAGAGAAAACCTCCCTGCTACAGTGTGGCACAGTCGTTAAAGGGCTTGCCTATCATATGTATAGCCTGGGGTTTGTATGAAGCACAGGTTTAGTGGTACATTGGCGTAAAGCTAGCACTGGAGGATCAGAAGTTTGAGGTAATCCTCAGCTACCTATCGAGGCTATCCTGGGATACAGGAAAACTTATCTCCAAACAAAAATAAAAAACACCCCATCTTCCGACACATACCATGAAAACCCAATTCCCTAAACCAAAAACGAAGATTGGGACACCATCATTGGAAGACTTTTCTAGAATTGCTTTTCCTCATTATGTTGACGTGCTCGGGGCCACTTCCCTGCACACATGCACCCCCCATCCCCATATTCATTGTTAAGCTGGAAGAGATGAGTTTGTTTAATATTCTTTGTTGACTAATGTTTTGGTCACTTCCTTTCATAAGTAACCTCTTGAGGTCATTCTTGTTTTTCCCAACATAAATCGTGTCTCAAAATACATGTCTGTCTCTCTTACCCAGAAGATACTGTAAAACGAAAGCACTCGTTGCCTTTGAACCAAAGTAGGGGGGCTGGCTGGGAAGGCCTGTGGCGTTATGGCGTTTCTTTCAAGAACATCTTTCTGTCTGAAGCAAGGGTCAGTGTGCCCACTCACTGCTCAGACCTTCTGTGGTTTTGTAGCCTGATGTGTCAGTACCATCTCAGTTATGGGAAACTGTACATGTGTGCTTTCCGAACTGAATTTGAAATGTTACTAATTGCACTTCAGGAGAACAAATACTTTAGTAACTCTTTGAGTGTCAGAAGCTTTGTGCTGTTTTCCAGGAACTTTTTTGAGTTAGGATCTTGTGTAGTGTTGGCTGGATTCTAACTTGCTGTGGAGCTGGGGCTGATCTTGAGTTCCCTTCCTCCTGCCTCTACCGCCTAAGTTCTGGGTTGACAAGCATACATTACCACTCCTGGCTTGAACTGTTTTTAAAGAGTTAGTTTTATCATCATAGTACCAAATTTGTTTACTGTGTTAATGAAGTCGTCATTCATATTGATCTGATTAATCATTAATTAGGGAAATGATATGCACTCATTTAAATTACTGATACAGTTTCACTCTTTGTCTACTGGTATAGAGCATTTAACTTGTCATTCAGTTTAGACCATCAGTCAGGTTATTAATTCCTTTTTTATTATAAATTATATATAATAAAATTCATTTTTCATAGCTTTTAGTCATGCATTTTAGTGGAATTAAGAACATTGAGATTGCCTAGAGAAGGTACTAGATTTGCATATACCAGACTTAAATCTCCAGCTAAGGAATTAATGACCTTCAACTGCTATGCATACATTATTTTTCACTGGCAGAATTTGAACACAAAATGTATTAATATAACTTGTCTTTTATGTAGCTGTGCCATTAAAACAAAGAATAATGGCTTGAACTTTCAGAAAGTATTTAGTAGCATCACAGTTATAGGTTTTTGTATATTGTTTTATTTTGACCAGTATTTCTGTTTCTGATAGTTTTCACTGGACTGACTTTTTGCTGCATATTCAATTTCTACAAGTGTTCATGACTTTTTAAATTATAATAACTATAATTTTCAAAACCATTTTTAATTATGGTGGCATTGGCAGTCGTTCCTTTTTCCTTTGTTTTGGAGATAGAGATTTAACTGTGTAGCTCAGACGGACCTTGAACTCCTGCCTCAGCCTCGAGAATTGTGGGAATTGCAAGCATGCACCACCATGACTGGTACAGTAACAATTCTTTCAAAAAGTATTCAGGAGTTCAGTGATACCATTTTGGGTAAAATCAAAAATGCAGAGCTCTGTGCTTGAATATAACGAATGACATAAGTGCATTTCAGGAAATGTATGGCTTGATCATGACTTCTGTGCCAGTGAGTTTTTTAATGACCGAAGACACTGTGCATCTGTGCTTGTCACTGTGCCATTGTCTTGACAGGTGGCTGCATATAATTTTAGTCTTGTTTGTTCAACCTTATGACACTTAATAATACCAATTTATATATCATTTTTGTTTGATAGAGGAAACACATTTATTAAGGAAAATTGAGAAAGAACACTTGAGAGGGACCCCAAGGGGGGAACTCTCTTAATTACCATTAATTAAAACTTACTGCATTTATTTATTTAGTGTGTGTGTGTGTGTGTGTGTTTTTGCGTGCGCGCGCGCACATGCATTGTTAGTGTCATGGAGCATGTGTGGAGGTCAGAGGACAACTTGTTGCTCTTTCTTTCCACCATGTGGGTCTTGGAGATTGAACTCTGAGTGTCAGGCTTGGAGGCAAGTGCCCTTACCATCTGAGTCATCCCACTGGCTCTCATTTATCATTTTAAAGATGGAAAAACTTCTCCTTAGTCTACAATCCCACCTCAAGTAGGAAATCAAAATAAAACTTGTTTTGTACCTTACTAGTGTTTTCTGTATGTGTTTAGTCATTTTGTACACATATGCATGTAATATATAGGAATGTATATACTATATTTATAAATACTTTTGATAAAATAGAATAATTTCAAACAGAAGATAATTGTAATGTTTTAAAAACATAAATATTTTGCATATCTTTTTCTATGTGATTATTTTTAATGTCTTGGTTTATTATTCTACACCATATTATTATAATACTGACAATTCATAGCTTTTTATAAATGTTTAGAGCATATGAGAAATAAACAAGTGGAAATATTGAATAATTTATTTAAAACTAAGATCTGTTTTTTGGACTTGTATGCATATAAATTAATTAATCTAGGAGCCATTTAGCTAAAAATTGTCTTAAAATCATGTGTGGGATTTCTAGTTCCCTTAGAGAATTTCACCAATTAAAATAGATTTAAATGCAACAGGTATTTCATATGATTAAATTTCATATGATTATGGTAAAATATGATTAAGAAATATAATTATGGATTTTGCAACAAGGGACTTATATAAATTTGATTCATAACTTCAAATATTTTTACCATATTCCTATCTTTCAAAAGTATTTCACTGTACTCAAGATGTAGGTGTGATTATTAATCATTGTCCATGAGATATATTGTCTTATGTTCATAATTTGTCTTCAGTATTTCATCAGACATTTGAATATTTTGTGTTATATACCATACCAAGCATTGGAAATGCCCAAGAAGAAAAACATAATGAACAATAAAAAGCTACCCCCCCAATAAAAACAGCAAAAATAGACATATTCCAAAAGAAGCAAGCAAGGGAAAATGATCATTAGGAGATATCACATTTACAGACTGTTGTGAGAGTTGGGAGTAGGGGGCAGAGAAGCACCGTGAAGTATGTATAGTACGATGTTGCATATATTCAGAATTCAGTTAGAATTCTAGAGCAGACAGTGGTAATGCCAGGTGCCTTAGGAAGGAGATGCCAGAAAAATCTCAGTGAGTAAGGAAGATGAGAAAGGTGAGTTTTAAAAAATGAATAGGTGCTGAGTGCTGGCGGCACACGCCTTTAATCCCAGCACTTGGGAGGAAGAGGCAGGTGGATCTCTCTTAGTTCCTGGCCAACTTGGTCTACAGTTCTAGGAGTGAGTTCTAGTACAGCCAGACTACACAAAGAAACCCTGTCTCAGCCAGGGGGAGAGGGGACAGGATGGGAGGATGAGATGAGTAGGGTTCCAGAATGGTAGGTGGTAGAGGAATCTCATAGTTGAGGGATGCAAATTAAACAAAAAACTGTTCTGCATCTAGAAACTGTGGTTGACTGACAATGGCAACTCAGGGAAATTCAGTGGAGAAACCCCTGCAGTGCAGCAGAGCAGGCGATGATGTTAGAACAAGTATTTTATGTTAGAAAAGGAAGTGGAAAGGCTGAAGAAGTAACCTGGAGAGCATCAGGCTTAGGTAAATAAGCCTTCATCAGGAAACTTGGGGCAAGCTTAAATGGAAGATGGTGTTAGGGAAAAAAGAAACGTTCACTCTGATTTCTCTCCATTACCAGCCTTTTTCTTAATTAAAAACTTGTCATTTATTCATTTGTATGGGTGTTTTGCCTATGTGTATGTCTGTGCATTATGTGTGTGCCTGGTAGCCGTGGAGCCCAGAAGCTTGAATGTGGTTGGCCCCCATAAGCTCATAGGGAGAGGCACTATTAGGGGATGTGGCCTTTTTGGAGTAGGTGTGGCCTTGTTGGGGGAAGTAGGTCATTGCGGGGGTGGGCTTTGAGGTCTCCTATGCTCAAGCTATGCCCAGTGACAGAGTTCACTTTCTGTTGCCTGCGGGTCAAGATGTAGGACTCTCAGCTTCTTTTCCAGCACTATGTCTACCTGCATGCCACCATGTTGCACCATTGAATGTTTTCCCTTATAAGAGTTTCCATGGTCATGATGTCTCCTCAGAGCAATAGAAACCCTAACCTTGTCTCCTGGTCATGTGCCTTGGGGAGACAGTCCAGACCCAAGCTGTAGCACTCTATCTGTTACTGCCATCTCACTATACCATGAAGTAATAGTGAATGTTAGACTCGGGGCATTTTACACCTGAATGTGTCATTAACTTTATATTAACCCCTTTCTTTAAAAAGTTACATGTGGAATGATTTCAGTTGTTTTTAGTGGTGTATGGAACATCCGCTGTGGCTGTCACTGAGTGTCTCTGATCACTGCTTCTGTGTGAGTTATAGGGTGCAGGGATTACCATTTAGAAACAGACACTGTTGTTGCATTCCAATTGCTTCTCTCTTCACTTTTTGTTCCTTTCAACCCAGAGAGTGCCAATCACTTGTCACTTGTCATTTCCGGGTCTTAGTAGGTTGGTAATCAGATTGAGACAATTCAAGGTAGCTGGGGGAAGAGGTAGAAGATCTGTCTTTGTGATAGGAGCAGTGAACTAATAGCTTAGAGGATGATGTGTTACACTCATGATTTGTCTAAAAATAGCAGACACAAGGAAGTGAGGACTGACATGTGTTGTCTCCAGTTGCAAAGACTTATTACCTCAGAGATAATATATATTCAATTGAACTCTTCTTGGTGAAAAAGAATTCAAATAGACCTGTAATAAATACTCTTGTATTAATCATCAAAGCTGACATGTGCTGGCTCCCTTGGAGCTGAAGCGAATTCAGTATTCTTATAAAAAAAACCAGTGGTAAACTCCCAGACTAGTGATAGTTGGGAAACCTTAATGAAATATGTTTTATACATGTAGAATATCATTTTTTAAATTCAAGAGTGACTGAAACAGGGAACTAGAGTATGTGATGATGACCCTAGCTGTTGACATGCTTTCTAGAAAGAGTCTATAGAAGTATACTCTAGGAAAGAACTCGATTAGGAGTATGTTTCCCAGTGTAGTTGGGAGGCTTCAGATGTTGATGGTTTGTTTTTGGACTATGTAAGCGTGTTGCGGAAGGCAGACTTAAAACTATTTGTAGGGGTCAAAGACTCTAGTGTCCAGAAGAATGGAGAGTCATCTACTCTAGTAATCTTTTAATGGGCTACAAGATGTGGTGATATTTTGTTACAGTATCTGTTCTGTAACAAATAAAATATCACCACAAGGTGATGGCTTGGCCTGACAGTGTGGTCCAAATTGGGAGATGGAATTTTAGTATTATTCATGATTTTATTTTCTCATTTAATAGTATTATTTCTGTTCTGTGAGGAAAGAAACCAAGGTGTCAATTGCTTTTTATTTTTTTAGAGACAAACTCTTAAATTCACAGTTCTGCCTCAGCCTCCAGAGGGCTTGGATTACAGGCAGGTACCATTGAACTTACCGAGAAAATTGGTTTCTTACTTGTACAACAGAACTGAAGAGAGCTAACATTTGGAACTTGTGTAACTCAGTGTACTTAAATTTTGAAACAAAAACCCTTACAGTAGCAACAAGCTATATATTGCCAAAAATTACAGAGATTTTTCTTTACCCTATAAAGAAACTCAAGGTCATGGTCATGCTAAGTACATGCAACACTATTGAAGATGTGTAGCACTACAGCATAATTTCCAAATGGAAATAGGTCTTGACTTGGAGAGGAAAAGACCTTAAGGCACATGAAGTACCTGGCAGATGTAGAAAATACGATTGACCCAAAGCAAAGAACAGAGGGATGAGAATAAAATACAGCCAGAGAGATTAGAAGGAAACATTTCCCCGCACACATAACACACATAACTTTAATATTAAACTATTCATCAAAATGACATTTTCCAGTTAAACTTGTTGAAGTTGACAAGATGGAGTTGATTCTGAAGAGAGGGAGGAATGAAGGAAGGAAGGGAGGGAGGGAGGGAGGGAGGGAGGAAGGAAGGAAGGAAGGAAGGAAGGAAGGAAGGAAGGAAGGAAGGAAGGAAGGAAAAAATGAGTTTGCTCCTGCCTCAGTTTTCTCAGTGGACAACTCACTCTTTTCCCATTCCATTATCTGTAGTTTGTATTCCATGTTCAGAATTACATTGATGTGGTGATAGACACTTGAGGTCATGTACTTTTATGTTTTTATGTCCTGATTAGATAGAAAATTGTTCACTACCCTTTTCAGTTACAGGGCACATACCAGGTTCTCGCTGTAATTGACGTTCAGTGGGTCACTATTGTAGTCTTAGCCAGACTCAGTGGGGATGTTTCTTTTCCAGTACTAAGGAAGGAAATTTCATTCTAGCCTTTTAAAACTGCCATTTAGCATTGTAGATACCATCTTGACTTTGATAAATATCCTGTAACCTCTTTTAAGTAGATGTGGATTAACTAAATTATCTTCAGTGCCCCACGCCTAGGAAGCCTTAATAGAAGGAGTTTCAATCTAATGATAACAGTAGGCCCCCTTTTTACTATAATGAATTATTTCCCTTGAACTCAAGTGCATGTCTGAAACCATAGCTACTCACAGATCCTGCATAAATTATGTTTTCCTCCCATATATGAGTATCTGTGATAGAGTTTAATTTGTAAACTAGGAACAGCAAGAAAAGTAACAATAATAACTAACATTGAAATAGGAGAATTATGACAATACATGGTAAGCGAATTCCCATGGATGTGGGATATCTGCCTCGACTTTTACCTTATCCAAAGGAGTCACTTTGTAGTTTCTCCTTGGTGTTTTTGAGTCGGCAGGGTTACCACCCTTATGCTTGAGAGCCGTTATTTACCTTAAAATGTTACTGAACACAAGCACTGAGGACATGGCAGTTGATCTAGGGACTGAGATGGTGAAGGAGTGACTGGTCAGTGACATGCCAGCTGAGGGATGGAGAGTGAAGCAGGAAGATGCAGGATTTCATCACGTCGTTCATTGTGATGTACACTTTAAAGCTTATGGATGTCTGTGTCTGGAGTTTTCCATCTAGTATTTTGGGATGAAAGTGTCTCATGGACAACTAAACATGTGGGTAAGGGATAAGTCATCAATTATTGAGGGTAGGGTCTACTTGGTAGGAAAGGACAGGGATGTGGGAGGTATTGGGAACAATTTGATGCCTAATTCTTCTTGTACCTCGCATGCATGCCAGGAAATTCTGGACCTTGAGGGCATCCCTTTAGATAAAATCTCTTAAATGAAATTATTCTTGCTCCAAGGGCCTTCAGGTTCCCAAAGGAAATAGAAAAATAGTGAGTTTTGTGACATTCATTGAAGAGTTAAGTTAGGATTTGACTGAAAATCCTCAGCACTAAGAACCTCTTAGTCTCTGCGTGTGGTGGCAGACACTTTTATTCCCAGCATTCAGGAGGCAGAAACAGGAGGGTCTCTGAGAGTTTGAGGTCTCAAAAACAAGCAAACAAAAAGACCCTCTTTGTCACCTAACTGAAATACGCAAGTTTACTGATGTCACTGTTCCTGTCGCCAAAGCTGCCCAAAGCACTTGTTAGGGCAGAGACAGCTGTGTTCTTCCTCAGTTCCATCCGCCTCACTTCTGGGTTCTGAAATCTGAGTAAGTTTATGCCCAGAGTACTTCCTTCAGGACCATTGCTGAAAAACCTCCTGTGGGACCGACCCTGCCATCCCCATTCCCTTTTCCAGGACAGCGTTGTATTCTCACAGCACAGTTTACTGTGTCTGTTTTCTCCTTCCTTGACAGAATTCCTGACTGAAAAGACGTTAGGGAGGAGAGGTTTATTTTGGCTCATGAGGTGGAATGGCTCTCGGCCACACAGACAGGAGATTGTGGCTTCGGTTTCTTTATATGAGATGTGCAATAAGTTCTGGCTAGTAACTACCAAGGCTTGCCTTAAAATGACCCACTTCCAACCACCAGCTGAGACCTGGTGTTCAATCACATGAGACCACAGGGAACATTTCACATTCAAACCACAACATCTGCTTGCAGGTTTTCCTTTGAATGCCATCTTTTTGCTCCAGCTGTGTGTTGGTTTTTTTTTTTTTTTTTTTTTTTTTTTAAGTTTGGGCATTGTGGATTTGGCCAGTAAAGAACTGAGTATCTAGCATCCTTATTAGGACACATTCTGAGGTCAGATGATGAAGTGGTCTTTAGTTGAGGACATTTGCCACCTTTGGAAAGAGTACAGGGGCTTGTTCGCTGAGTCAGCACATCAACATACTTTCGTGGTACTCATTTACCTTCCTGATACCATTGGGCTATACAGAACACATGGTGTCCTGAAGAGCAAGATTTCTGTGACGGTCCTTGAAGTGCCGTGGTCTCCCCAACACATGGGAGAAAGTAGAGCAGCAGGCTAGGCTGGCTGTGGCTGCCAACTGGAAGTTGTGGAAGTTTGCCTTTGTTCAGTTCAGCCTGGGAATAACTCAAGTTATGTTTGTATGAGTGGAAACTTCAGAACAGGTTATCGCTCAGAGGAATGGGGAGGAGCCAGAAATAAAGCAGCAACAGCCGTGTCCCTGGAGGAGGGATTGCCTGTCTTGTCTTCTCGGCACCCTTCTCTGTGGAAAGTCTGAGGAATAAATACCCCAACAGGCTTATAGCTTAGATAGAGCTCAGCTCCTGAGATCACAGATCATCTCATTCTGAAAACTTAAAATTCTATCTCAGTTCTCAAGTTTGTCTCCAGGTTTTGCATATTTTGTTGCCTTAAACCTGCTTTCCAAAAGCCAGAAGAGTAAGAGGAAGGAAAGAATTTGGTAAAGTAAAACAGATAAAATGCTTCCCTTTGTAGGAAGGTTTATGCCCTATGGCATCTTCCCATTTTCCATTGTAAAACACCACAAACTTAACTCAGGCCCATGGCAGCCCTGTACTGAGTTCAGTCTCTTCAATTTGAATCTCTCTCTCTCTCTCTCTCTCTCTCTCTCTCTCTCTCTCTCTCTCTGTGTGTGTGTTGGAGGGAGGCACTTGTTGTAGCTCTTGTTGTGTGAAGTGGAGGTCAGAGAACAACCCTTTCAGTCAGTTGTGTCTTGCTACCATGTGGGTCTCAGGGATCCAGCTCAGGTTCTCGGGCTTTGTGGCAGGTACCTGTACCTGCTAAAGCCATCTTGCCGGCCCAAGCCTCCTGTGTCATATGTATGACGGCATAACTAGGGATCGCAAAGTATTTCAAGGTCTTTCTCCAATTGGTTATATGCATAAGCGAGTGTATGATCTATGTGTTGCTTCAAATGTTTTAAAATACTTTTTATTTCCAGAATACTTTTACTTTTTTTTTAAATATGAAAAGTGTTATTTACAGCCTAGGAAGGAAACCTAGGCCAGATAGTAATGCCTGCTTAAGGAAACTGAGGCACAGGAACATTAGGAACTGGAATCACCCACAGGACATCCTGTAACCACACTGTTATTGGCAAACCAGAACACTTATTCACTATATCGTTGCTTTGCTTCTCTCTAAGTTGCTTGCTTTAAGTCAAATAATTTGGCTTTTTTCCAAAGGAAGATTTCAACTAGTAACTTGGCATTTGAAAAAGATCTGATCTCTTAAAGAGTTTATTCAAGAGTTTATTTGAGATGGAGAGAGGGATTTCTTGTTTTCTCTCCTGCAGTTTAAGAAAGAAAAAGACCCCAGCCATCTCTATAAAAAAGATCAAACCAGATGTGGTGACCATGGTTGTAGTCCTAGTTCTTGGGAGGTAGAGGCAGGAGGACCAGCAGTTCAAAGACTTGAGGCCAGCTCAGGTTACATGAGACCCTGTCTAAAAAAAACTGGGAGTGGGAAAAAGAAAAAAAAAAAAAAGAAGACAAATAGGTGGATCTAAAAGTGAAGAGAGACCAACATTAATAACAACAAAAACGTAAATTAATTAGTGAAATAATTCTAGTGCTTAAAAGGCACCCTGCACAGTAATTGCCTTGGAACACAAGTACAAAGTTTAAAACTTTCATAAGATGCCGAGAACATAAAAAGAGGCTGTGCAGCCCTTCCCCCAACACTCAGCCAGCAGCCTTAAGTCAGATAGAACCATTAAACTTGTAAAGGAAACCAATTTAAGTAGTTCCTTCCAAATTACCTAGCCCTCTCTAATTAAAGAGATTCGTCATGTTAGGAATAACATAAGAGAAGGAATTCAGGCCCTGCTAGATGAGGGCAGAGCGGGATCTCTTTAATTGAGAGCCTTCAGATCTGAACTGTCACCAAGGCATGTCAATCTCTCTAGTCTCACAACTGCCTTCCCAGAGCTGCTGTTCTGAGCCCAGCACTCTGGGAGATTCCATTCTGAAATTCCTAGAGATGGAACTTGGCTTCTACTGAAGCCTAGGCTTCACAAGACCCTGTTTTGTTTTTGTTTTTTAAAACAACAACCCAAAGAAACAAAAACAAACAAACAAAAAACTAGAGCACAAAACAAAACCAAGACAATCAGTAGTTCTCTCACTCTTCTTTCCATCGCCGCAGGCAGTCTCTATAGGTACTTACACACACACACACACACACACACACACACACACACACACACACACAGTCGCCTTTCTAAGTACAACTAGACTGTGAGTGAATGCATACTATTCCCTTGTTACACTTGAGCAAAGTTGAGAGGTGTGGATGACTTGCTTGAGTCGTAATGTAAGTGGTAGATTTAGAGTTTGAAACCAGGGTGCCCCATTTCAGCCCCCTATGCCCCCAGTTGCCGTGGCACTATCCTCCATCATACCCTGTACTCCTCCTTCGGGGCTGTCACACCATACTCCACCCTAATGTCAAGATCTTTAAGAGAGAAAGAAAAAGATGTACGTGCCTATCTTTGAGCTGAGACTCTTCTTTTTGGACAGGGTTTTAATTTGTAGCCCAGGCTGGCCTTGGCAACCCTTGTCTCAGTCTCCTGAAAGCTGAGGTATTGGGAAATAAGCAAGAGGCAGAAAGGACACTAGCTCTATCCTTCGTTTTATAGACCTTTCATCTCAGGAAGAAATTACAGGGCTCTTCTTTGGGGCAAGCAATCCAGGTTTGGCACTAGAGAAGATAGGAAGGAGGCATTCCTGTTCAGAGTTTTTGTCTTTTTGGCCATTAAAAGAATAGACTCATCGGGATAGGCTGTCAGCTTCCGTTTCGGTAGCAAATTGCCTCCCTGAATTGGGTCTATTATCAGAGGTCTTTCATTGGGGATATGAGAGAGGCTTTATAAGAATTTGAAAGCCAAATGCCATGGCAAAGCCTCAAGTTGTCTCATTGTTTTTTAAACGACTGCTTTAAGACCCCTGGGCACAAACCATTTGTAGTGTTTGTTGACTAAGAAAAAAAGCTTTGAAATTTCCTCTCATGACACAGTCTTGCAGTCAACACATTAGACTTTTTATTTTTGTTCCACGTTCTGGCAAGTCGAAGAATTTAATAAGAAAGAACCCATGGTTTCAAAACAGGTCAGATCTAAGACCAAGACATCCAAAGCTTGTATGGAATCCCTCTGGCGGTTCATCCTACTGGGCCCCAGGGAGGGAGGAGACAGAGATCTATCCTGGCTCTGGTCAATGTTTGCTCAATTAAAGGTGAAATTGTTAGCCAGGCTATTTATAGCCTGTTCATAACATGATGCAAGCAACAAAGGACGTTCTTTGCTTTTGAAACCTGGCCTTTCCTCACAGATGAGAAAGAAAGAAGACTGTTTTTAAGTAATAGACAAAAGTTTTTGTTTTTAAGTAAAAGATTGAACCATCGAAATGCTCGGCTATTTTTGACATGAATTTAAATCTTGGCACTTAATCAATTAATAATTTTTATCATAATCATTACTAGCAATTTGTGTTTAATATTGAGTAATCAATGAAATGTCAGTCTTTGGGATGAAAGTACCATCTTAGTTGGGCCTATCTGGACTTCAAGATAATATAGTGTTTTAGAATATAAAGTTTTCATTTCAAATAATAGCAGGTAGGGTTTCATTGGTATTTCTGCTGACCCTGAACCAAGTACAATATGATGAATGGAGCTTCCAGTTGTAGTAACTGTATAAACGTTGAGTTTCTAGTTTACAGTTACAGGCATTCTCAAACTCCATTTGTTTCTTCTTTCTCTTTTTTATTGAGGTCATTGAACCTAAGGTTTTACATGTTCTAAACTCTCCAGTCCCCTAAACCTTCATAACTTTTAATTTAAGATGCCACCGTCTTTTGTTTGAAGGATATAAATTATGTGATTGAGATTTACATCACAAAATAGAAACTTGTAGACTAGGCATGCTGAAGTACATAAGGAGCTAGACTACATTGAATTATAAGATCTACCAACTAGAGTTTTCACTGCTTGTGTCAGGGTTGTGGAATATTAATTTCAAAAGTGTTACATGTATTTATTCTGTGGAACATTTGTTTAATGATGCAAAGATGTGTTGCATTCTTTTATGTTCCTTTTCTTTAACTCCGTAAAGCTGTGTTACCTTGCCCGCTTCAAACATCTGATTGGTCTAATAAAGAGCTGAAAGGCCAATAGCTAGGCAGGAGAAAGGATAGGCAGGGCTGGCACACGGAATAAAAAGGAGAAGAGGGAGGAGAGAGAAAAGGAGGAGAGGAGGATGCAGGGGGTGGGCTGGGATGGGGTTGGGTGGGGTATGGGGGTGGGAGAGCCACACAGCCAGACACAGAATAAGAAGGAAAGGAAAGATATACAGAAATAGAAAAAGGTAAAAGCCCAGAGGCATAAGGTAGACAGGATAATTTAAGTTAAAAAAAAAAAAGCTGGCTAGAAAAGCCAAGCTAAGGCTGAGCATTCACAAGTAAGAATAAGTCTCTGTGTATTTATTTGGGAGCTGGGTGGTGGGACCCCAAAGAGTGGTAAAAACCACAACTATATGTCAGGGGTTCTATTCGCCAGTATTCTCTGATTTCAATATCTGTAGCTTCTTTAAAAGTCAAAGTTGTTTACCTGCTTCAAGATGTATAGAGAAGGGCTAGGCATGGGGACACACGCCTTTAATTCCAGCACTTGGAAGACAAGATTTCTAGGCCAGTTAAGGCTATAAATACAGTCTGACCTGTCTCAGACAAACCAACCAACCAATGTATGGAGAGATGGTCCAATAATGTACATATTTCTCAAGCATCTTCCCCCTATTTTTTTTAAAGCTCTATTAATCATGACATCCAGAAATGTCTTCACTAAACAGAAGCAGGAATGTTGAGATAGTAATTCTTATTTTTGGATTGACAAACTAAATGTGAAATGATTTGGAGAATTTTAGGTAGCACTCTCAAATTTTCTACTTAGGAAAATGTGTGCACTGTTAATGAGCTCTGTGGTTGCTCCAGTAGGATAAATTTATTACTAATTAAAATAACCCCTGACACACAGCTTTACTGATATGCTGTCTTCAAGCTGTCAAAATAAAATATATGCATTTTTGAAGAAAGACTTAATATTGATGGGTCAGGCGTCCCCACATTTAATATCCACCAAATCCTGCAAAAATCAAGATCGATGTAAGGAAAGTTAATTGAGATTTTCCTCATAAAGTCAATATAAAGATGAAGTCTTATCCATTCTTATCCCAAATATCTTGGAATATTTTTTATTTTTCTTTTTAATGATTCCAGCATCATATTTAATAAGTTATTAGTGATTTATTTCTGATCTTGACAGATTCTCTTTAATGTACACATGACTGATTTCAATATAGCAGCATCATAAATGTCCAGTTTTATGAAACTTTAATATAGGTCAACATAATCTTACCTGTTACTTAATTGAGAGTGATTTGTTGTGACCTTATTTTTAATATAATAGATCAGATTTTGAAACGATACCATTAAAGTTAATAAAATGAATTATGGATTCAAGGAGAGAAGAATTGGTGTGGTATCATTGTGAAGTGTCGTTGGGATGTAGAAATATGTGATAGGCCTTCTGTGTAAATTATTAAAGGGGCATGTGTTTGGCTGTCTTCTTTTGCATGATGCAAGTTTCACTGCCAAAGAGTGTCATCACGCACCGTAAAGTGTTTAGCATTTCTCCTGTATTATTTTTTGGACCAACTATCTCATCCATATAACTGACTTCACGTTGAACCTTTAAGGCTGTATACATCATACTCGTATTTATATAAATAAACTTTGATGTGGTGGATTTCTCATCCGCTCTTTTCTCTTGCTGCTATTTCATTGTGTCACGTAGCCTCAGTATTGGCTTACTGGAGGCCTTACTAGGCATACGGTCTTTTGGTAAATTCATAACACTGGGCTGCTCTAGATCTGTTTTGAGTCTCATACCAGCTTAAATTAAGTCTTCAATCATTTAAGACATCCTTATATAACCACTTAAAAATAGCCAAGAGATCCTGATGGGATTTGGAATAAACATCTCTGAGCATATTCTTGTAAATGAGTGTCATTTTTTCAAGTACTCTTAGAGATATTGTCTTGATAATCAGTTTGCTAGTCTTCATAACCAGTTAACTGATCTTCATAAGCGTTTAACTAGCTTTTTTTTCCAGTTAACTAGTTTTTATAATCATTTTATTAGCTATAGGAATTATTCTCATTAGTGTAGTATCTTAGAAGACTATTTGGTCTCTTTCTTCTCTTCTCTTTTTTTCATTCAGCCACAGTTCGGGCACTTTCTTTTTGAGCCAGGAACTAGACTTGAGAGGGCACTGTTTGTAATATTAACTCAAGCCAGGCTGGAACAGAAGTTAATATGGTTTTTGTTTCTTGCTGTTTTTGTTGGGCAGAGGAGGAAAAAGAGAGCAGGGGAGGGAGAGGAAGAGAGAACACAAAGTTGGGTGGGTATGGAAGTGGGGGAGATTGAGAGGAATTGGGGGAGGGGAAACATGATAGAAATAGTGTATGTAAAAATTTTAACAAAAAAAGGAGTTAATACATAGTATCATAGGCCTCTGCTAAACTAAGGCAGAGACTTTGGGAACAGAGTGAGGTTTGTGGACAATGAGATTCATGCTCCCAGGCAAACAGACAAGATAGGGAAGGTTCATTTTTAATAATAACTTGAAAGTAATTGAGTTAATGTAATAAATATTAATTGTGGGTCAAGTAGTCATTGAAAATGAAATGTATGTGCAGCTTTATTTGGAAATTAATATGTATCTAAACCTAACTCCCAAGACACTGTAGTTTTCTGACTCTTTACCACCATATTAAGCATCCCTCCAGTTTATTCAGGTAATTCATTTTAACAGATTATCATAAACATTTCTGTGTGGTCTAAGGTGAAATTGATAATCTTTCTTTTGTTTCAAATTAGGGTAATAGCAAGGCATAAGAATGATGTTGTTATCTTTCGAAATTCTATGTGTGTACAGATGTGTGTGTGTATGTAGTACAGGATCCAAGAGACAAAGAAAGAAAATACTCGTAGATGACATTTGAAACCAGAAGCAGCTGCAGCAAGGTCAGTCTCCTGTGTGGAGATGGCCTGGCCACAGTGTCACCATTTAGGCCAGTCACCTTTAGTCTTGTCATTAGGCATTTGACAGTCCTGTTGGGCATCATCTCCGGCCTTCTAGGAACAGGCATCAGTGGAGAGTATGACATAACACATTCTATTTGTGCAATGACCAGAAAGTACAGTAGTCATTTGCAAATTACATAATACTTATTTATGTGTTGTATTTCAGTGCTGCATGGTGGCCAGCCTTGAGCTGGTGTTGGGAAGCTGCTGGCCTCTGCTTTGTTCTGTTGATTGGCTTGTTCTCATTATCCCTTTCCCCCTTGTTCTTACTATTTATTTATTTTGGCTGGAATTGTCTTTTTTATTATTTAAATCAGGCATGTGGATTTCATAGCAGTGACATAATGGGATTACTCTGTTCTTGATATTCCTTTTGGGAAAGTTTGAGTCCTGTCTGGTGAACTCAGCTTGAATTTTATGTCCTGCCCTATTCCTTATAATTAAACAACAGTTTACCATCATCTAGAAAGTCCCTCACATGATCTTCCCCTCTATTCTTGGCAGAAAAGCTCAAGCAGTAAGCATGTACCTCTTGTGTTGTATTAAGAACTGTAACCTTGCTGAGCATGATGGCACATGTAATCTTAACACTTGAGTGGCTGATGCAGGGAGTTTGTGAGTTCTAGGCCAGCCTGGCCTATATATCTACATAGTTGAGAGAGTGTCAGACAATAAAGGGGGGAGGTATTCACTCTTCAGTGTTTCATTTTGTTCTGAAAAATAAAATCACATTTGGTGATATTATAATAGTTTTGATGCTGAAGTAGTACTAGAAAAGGAGTTTTTATGGGGTGATTATACAATATACGCTGGCCATTAAAAATTAACGTATTAGGAATGGCCATTAAAAATTAATGTATTAGGAAGGGATGCTAGTTTATAGGGCTAGGGGAAACAGTGATGCAAGTAAGGTAATAAGAAAAGTAGGAGAGAGGGAGGGAGGGAGAGAGAGAGAGAGAGAGAGAGAGAGAGAGAGAGAGAGAGAGAGAGAGAAGAGTTTCTTCTCTTACCATGGTGACCGTATGAGACAATCTCTTGGCTTTCAAAGTTGAGCATGTCAGAATAACTCAAGGTTTAGGATAGCAGACTGCTGGGCTTATGCCTGAGAAGTCTGAGATAGTAAAATCATTGAATTAAGATAAGAATTTCAAATAAACCATATTTGTAAGAGAAGACACATCTGAATTAATTATTGTTTATTTAATGATAGTTTGGTAGCATTGTGCCATCTTAATTGTAGGTTTTTTTTTTAAAGTCTTCATTTCTCTTGCTGTGTTAGTATGTCTATATCCTATTACAGTTCTGTATCCTCAAAATGCCGGGCAGTGTATTAAAGGTGTAACCTATAACTCTTGGTTAGAAATTTTGTCTAAATGGCACCATGTAGCTGGAGTTTTCTCAGGTCCTGCCTGGCCCCGTGGTAGGGACGGATGTCTCCCACCCATGGGTCCTGCAGCCACTTAGAAAATAATCAGTCAGAGGCTTAATATTATTTACAAACTGTATGGTCTATGGCAGGCCTCTTGCTAGCTAGCTCCTATATCTTAAATTAATCCGTTTCTATTAATCTACGTTTTGCCACATGTTCCGTGGCTTACCAGTCTGCTGGCATGTTGTTCCTTAGGTGGCGGCTGGTGTCTCTCCAGACTCTGCCTTTCTCTTTCCAGTCTCTCTCCTTTCTTGCCTGCCTCTAAGCTGCCTTACCATAGGCCAAAGCAACTTATTTAATAACCAATGGGAACAACCTATATTTAGAACATACAGAAAGATATCCCACAGCAGCACCACGTCTCTGTTCTTGTGTAGAAATGTATAAACATGTTGATAAAACATTTCTGTATGAAGACTAATATAATGTTTCAGCCTGGTGGGGGATTCCTGATCGTGACTGCAGCACTTGGAGGCTGAGGCAGTCTTGTTCAAGGCCATCCTTTAGTTACTCTGTAAGCTCTAGGTGAGCTGGGATTACAGAGTGAGACCCTGTCTCAAGAAACAAACCAAAACTCAACACTAGAATTCAGTAGGAACTTAACATTTACAGAACAGCTCTGTCATAAAATACACAGTGTATTTACAATGGATCTGCAAGGACCTGCATTTTGCTATTTGTGCCTGGAAGAATCAGACACAGAGAGAGCCTATGTTACTTGCTGAAAGTTAGTTATTACTGTGTGGTAGGGAGTGGCAGAGAAACAGGAACACCTTAATCAGCTAGCTGTACACCTGGTTTCTCCATAAAATCGAGCTGTTAGTGTCTTGTATTGTGAAGGGGTAGGTTGTGTGCACAGGAGGTACCCCTAGGTCTCAGTTCTTCGTGACCTTATGAAGAAGTCAGATTCTAGACATACTCTTTGCCCATGAATTTTCCTTGAGTTTGTGATTCTCAAATCACTCTTTTAAAGATTTTTTTATGATGTAAAATTGTTTTTGTAAAATAAGATAAGAAGAGAAATTAGCAGAAAGCAGAAAATACTTTAAATCTAAGCATCCAGTAGGGAGTGCTGGGCACAGAGGCCATTAATAAATATCTATTGATTGAATGCCAGGAATTAGCTTCCTGACCTCGGAGTAAATTGCTTCAGCTGTCATATTCTATCTGTAAGAAGGGGTGGTTGGCAGGGTTATTCTATTACTTTTTTCCTTGTTATGGATTTATGTGACATCAGTGATCTTTCAGGGACTTGGTGAAAGTGTTAAATAAATCAAACTTTTAATACTATATTCAAAGAAGAAATGATGCTGTATTTGCTGTCTTTAGATATCTTACTGCTCTTTGCCATAGTAGGAAAGAAGGTGGCATATTGGGCAAAGTTTCATTTGTACTTATTTAGAGAGGAGGGTATGTGGGAGAGCAAATGCATTTATTTATAAATAAATTATCATTATAAATTATTAAAAGCTTCTTCCTGTTAAATCAAGTTCTGTTGCTTGGTTTCTACCTTTTCCAAGTCCATATTACAGCAATGGAATTAGAGTTGAATTACCACCATTTCTTCATAAAAACAAAATAACAGGGTTGGAGAGCTGGCTCAGCAGTTAAGAGCACTGTGCTCTTCCTAGGACCCAGGTTTGATTCCCAGAGCCCACATGGTAGCTCACAACCATTGGTGAGCATTTGTGCCATTGGACCTTTTGTGTAAACCTACACATGCAGTTTCTCCTGTGATGTCATACCAAAATAATCCTAGACTTATAGAAAGTAAAATATTAATAGAAATATGAATTTTGATAAGTTTTATGAATTTTGATAAGTTTTATGTTTTTATAGAAACCTACTCTAGTCCCAAGGGATCTGATCCCTCTGTCTTCTGTAGGCACCAGGCATGTACATACACATATGCAGGCAAAATCCTCATGTGCATGAAATAATAAAAGCAACAAAGCTAAAAGAAAATAATAGTAACAGTGATAAGGGCATAAGTATATTAGTTTATGGGCATATGTATATTAGTTTATGTGACTTAGTATATTAGAGGATATCAGTGTTTTGTTACAGTGTGTGCCTGTTTTGGGAGAGAAACTAAATGTGATAGTAGGTTTTTAACATAGGAAACGACAGCATAAAAAGAATGATTTTCCCCCTTGGTTATTAGAAAAAGATCTGTATTACTGTATGTTAGTTGTATGAGACAGTAGCTATAAGTAGGCTAAGTGAATACATGTATATAATATGCTTCATCATATTCACCCCATTACCCTCTTGTTTGCCTTCCCAACTGCCCCCCTTCTAAAAGAATAAATTTTATAAACAAATCACACAAACTTCAAACACAAACTCTCTTTCTGTGATAACAAAAGTTTTGGTCATTCATATAATAATTCATTCACACAATAAAAATGCATTCATATAATAATCTCATTCTTTTACTTACTCTGTATTCCCCACATTCTCTTATAGCTAAGTTGGTATTTCAATTCTGCAGGTTCTGTATGTGGAGAGATGCTGTCAGCCATACATGTGACTCCTCTGTAGAGATGGGTCAGAACTGGTGGCAGGATGTTAACAAACCAATGTAGGCAGAGACTGCCTACAAGCCAAAGGTTCAGAAACTGTAATGGGTGCTTTAGTCTTTATACCCCCTTTCCTTTTTTAAGTAAAGGTTTCTGTAAAAACATAAAACTGTTATCAAAATTTATATTTTTATTATATTTCTATATTAATATATTACTTTTTTGTATGTCTAGGTTTTATTTTTAAGGTATGATATAACAGGAGAGATTGCATGTGTAGGTTTGCACCAAAAATCCAGTAGCTTTGTAACAAGTGTGGGTTCCTAAGGTGATTGGAACTGTAGTCACCGCCAGCCTGGGTTACAGTTTATTGGGAACACACTCAGTGAAAGTTACTGTATTTCACTTGCAGTGGAAGACCTTCCCTTCAGAATTACCTGAGCAAGTGCGTGCTAGCAGCTCTTGAAGCTGCAGTCATAATTATTGTCTTGTTTGACCTTTGCCTATAAAATTTGGTTTGAGTTGTGTTCTTCTCTTTGGGTTTAAGATTCAGCCATTGGCAAAGAGCTTTATTTAATCTCTGTTGAGCTATCTCATCTCCTACAATAGGGCATAAACGTATTCATCAACCTATCTTTTATATGTGCAGTCAGGAATACTATTAAGATTGACTGCATTGTGGCAGGGTGCTTTGTATTTAAAAAGTAATATAATAGGCTTCAATGTGATTAAGAACAGGGGTTACTGCAAATGCAATATATAGCAAAATCACACCACTGAAGAGCTTTCTACATAATGCACTATGCCTAATGTGCAAACAGTTGATTTAATTTTCTGTCTTACCTCTCTAAAAGCATGGTGTTTCTCATAAATGCTACCCATGTATCCTGTTGTTTCATTCTGTAACACATGAGTTGATATGCTACTATAACTCAATTATATCAAGTCCTAAGGAATGAAATTTCTATTTTGATTTATATATGTGAAATGGGGTCTTGTTCAGCAGATTTAATCTCACTCCATGGTAAGAATGGAAATGAGAAAATGAAAATCTAATTTATTGAATTTTTTCATGAGACAGCCTCTGTTTTTAAAAATCAGTATTATTTTAATGGTCCAATAAATATAAAATTTGTCTCTGATTATGAGAAAGCCTTTACCAGAATGCACTTGAAACAGTTCAAGTATTGGGGCTGAGTGTGTAGCTCAGCCCTAGAGTACTTGTCTGGCATGCTTGGTTGAAGCTGTAGGTTCTGCCCCTAGAATTGTAAAACAAAATGCAAACCTGGGTATGGTGGTGCATGCCTGGAACCGCAGCATGTGCGATGTGGAACTGAGCATAAAGTCTTCAGTTCAAGGCCAGCATAGGCTACCCGAGACCCTGGTCTCCACACTTCACAAGCAAATAAATGTGTGTGTGTGTGTGTGTGTGTGTGTGTGCGCGCGCGCGCGCGCGCTCAGGTATGCACAACAAAAACCCAATTCAAGTGTAATGCTGAATCCTTGTTTTGTTTTATCTCAGTTTCCTGATTTTTGTTATAACAGATGTGATAATTAGCTGATAGATGTTTTATGCTTAATTTAAGCTACTAAAACACACTATACATTCCCTTTCAAGTTAGGAGTAGCACACACAGTCTGTCTTTACATTAGTAGAGCGTTGGATGCTGAAGCAGCCTCTGAAATGGAAGTTGCTTTCTTTGTGACGACAGAGGTCCAAAGCGAGTGTTTATACAAAGGTACTTGGAGACAGATCCATGTCTCTTGATTTCCTGCTAATTTTTCTTTTACTGCAGTGTGGGACTTAAAGTGAGATTATGTTTCCATTTTTCTAGTCTGTTCTGTTGCAGCATTTCAGCGCCCCTATTTTACAGCATACTTGAAATGTTAGCTGACGATGGTTAAACTAATTACAAATATGTGTATTTTAGGCTGCTTTGGAGAAGGGTTTTAGGAAAGTCCAAAACAAGTTTCCATGCCTTTTCAGTTTGTGTTTGACTTTTAGATCAGTGAGTGTACCCCAATATCCAGAATGTTCTCAGTGTTAGTAGGGATTATCTCTGTACTTTTAGAGTGGATGCTGTTTTTAAGCATGCAGGAGCTATATGAAGTAGGAAATAGTGTCACTTCCATTCCACAAATGATGGAACAGAATGTATCGTGTGAATGTCCAAGGTGAATTTGCCACCAAAGGTCCCTTTCAGCAGCCCTGGGTATTGACCACCAAACTCTTGTCTGTCCTTCTCCCTCCCTTTCTCCCTCCCCATCTCTCTCCCTCTTGCTGTAAGCCTGTTGCTGAACTCAGTTTCCCAGTGGGCCCTTGATTTAGGTGAGCCAAATCCGGATCTTCAGGAAGCCTCAGGGGTGTGCTCTAGCATGCCTGCCTTCGTCATGGGCCCACTTCCTTTTGTCCCACCTTCCTGGTCAGGCTCAGTTTTCTGTAGTCCTCATCCTCTTGCTTACTCAGGCAACGGTACTCCGAGTGTAGTGTTTGGATACCGTTGTTTCTTTCCGTAAAACAAGAGGTTTGGGGTTTGTTGTTGTTGTTGTTATTACTGTGTTTCTCTCCTGCTCTTGGATTCTGGGTGTTCTGGGAGCTAAAGCAGTCCTGTATCTGGACAAGCTACTCAGTGCTGACCGCTGCACAGAGACCAAAAACGTAGAGTCAGTAAGATGCTGCAAAGAAGTCTTGTTTTTCTTCACCCTTTCTGTAAAGTTAGGACAGGTTTTGATCCTTCTCTGGAAGCATTTTTTCCCTATTGGAAAGAGAATAAAGCAAAAATTAATTGAGAAGCGAAAAGCTAAGTTATTGCCCTTGCTGGACCGCTCTCCTTCGGTGTTTCTGTGAAGTTTGATTGTGGTGGTCTCAGCTGTTTATTTTTGTTGGAAATGGGTTTCGTATTTGATTTATTATATTTGATTACTTCATAATGCACGGCCATGTCTTTCACCCGAGCACAGCTGGTAGCTCTCTTGTGTATGGCACCACTGATTGTTCTCTGCCTTTGGAAAAGAAGAACGCATCAGAATAAGAAATTGAATTGTAAGCAATAGGAGAGAATATTATTGTGCTGCCTTTAGAAGTAACTCTGAAGATACTGCATACTGATTTAAAGGGGAAAAAAAACCCTCATTTTGGTTGGAGGATATCTTTTTAATATGAGAATGTGCTTGAGAAAAATCTAAATTTTTCTCTCCCAGTATTCTGAATGGTCACCACTTCTTGTATTCCCTTTTCTGAAACATGCATTTTTCCATTGTCACATGATTTTCTTATCCTAAGAAGATGATAGCGTTGCACTTGTGATCTTTAATTTTTTTTTAATTGCTCTTAAAACCCACTACCTTTTTATTGCTAAAATTCTTCAGTCTGGATGCTTCTTTTTATACTGTTCAGGGACTCTGAGATTTCAAGGGACAGATTTTTATTTAAAGTTTGTCATTCAAGAGTACATTATACATATTCCTAAGGATTTGCCTGGTTATCAAGTCTTAAGAAGAATCATTGCTTTCTCAGGAGTTTGCGGCACTGGGAAATTTAAGGGGCGAGAAATGGGACTGTCAAGTGACAGGCCAATCTGTGTGGCCTTACAAGGTGGAACTGGGGTGGAGAAGAAGTGCGGTTAGACAATGGGTAGGAAAGAGTAAGAGATTGCGTGAAGGAGCTCTGAGAGGTCACGGAAGGACAGGCTTTCTCTACGTTGTTTGTACTGTTTGTACGTCCTCCTGTCCTCCTGTCCTCCTGTCCTCCTGAGTATCGATGTAACTGTTATTTCTTTTCTTGCCAGACCCACCAAAGCCTTGGTCTTGTTGTCTCTCAACTCTCACATGGGACCTGGTACTCCCATTCCCAGCTGTTTCATTGTTGCTCTGCTCTGGTTTCCCTGTAGCTCCATTCCTTAGTGTTCTCTGCCCCCGAGCCTCAGAGGTAGGTCCCCCTCAGAATAAAATGCAACCTCAGTTGTAGCATTATCTGGCGTGCGTGTCTGGGTCAAACACCACTGTCAGAGGGGTTTTCCCATAATGAAATCATTAGGTGTTATTTAAAAAATAGGACTCTTCATTGGCTTCTTATATACTTGATTTAAAAATGCAAAAGGAGGCCGGGCGGTGGTGGTGGTGCACGCCTTTAATCCCAGCACTTGGGAGGCAGAGGTAGGCGGATCTCTTTGAGTTCGAGGCCAGCCTGGTCTACAGATTGAGTTCCAAAGCTACACAGAGAAACCCAGTCTTGAAAAAACAAACAAACAAACAAACAAACAAACAAGTGCAAAAGGAGGTCTGGAGAGGTGGCTCAGCAGTTAGGAGCACTTGCTGATCTTGCAGAGGACATGGATTCCATTCCCAGCACCCACAAGGGAGCTTCTAACTATCTATAACTCCAGTTCCAGGAATCAGACACCCGCTTCTGCACTTCTTGGGCACCAAGTTCATACACAGAGCACACACACCCATACATGCAAACAAAGCCCTTATATACTTGAATTAATCTTAGAATATACTTGAATTAATCTTAGAATAAAATTTAAAAAGCTACAGAGAAGAGCTGTATTTCAGACATATAGCTTTTTTGGGGAGCATTTCTCAGTTGCTTCCTTGGAAGGTCATTCTCTGTATAGCAAATGCTGCCTTTTCAGGCAGACCTGAAATATGACTATTTTGTCTGAGATTTTGGTGATTTTTTCTTTTTTTTTTTTCTCTTCCCCCGAGTCCCTTATCTTTTTGTTTGTTCTGTTTTTTTTTTATTATTATTAAAGGAGAGAAAGAAGCTCTCCATGTGTGACCTACCCTGCCCTCTAACCCAGTTTTCTCCCACCATACCCTCCCAACGGCTAGGATGATGCTCATCCATGGCATAAAGATCTCAGTATTTTTCCTTCTGAATAACTCTCTAGAAACTCTAGAAATTAGGTTTGTCTCTAATATGAACTTTCTAAAGATGTACTTTTGCCTTTTCCCATCAATTAGCCTGGAAATGTATCTCCATTGGGCTAATTGTTTAAAATTGTAAAAGCAATTTCATGTGCTTTGGGAGGAAATGTAGGCCAAGTTGCTAGGAGAAGGATCAACATTAGCTTGAAGGATTGTTGACTGTTTCTTAGCCATTCATATTGTTTTCTAGTTTGGGACAGTTTTTGTTTTGCTGGTTCATTTGTTACAGTAAGTTCCTTGAAGACGTGGTTTTGAAGCAAGTCCTGTTTTAAGGTTGTGATTGTATTTTTTTAAGATGAAATTTATTTTCTTAACTTTAGCTACCTGGGCTTGGCTAACTCTCTGACAGAATTCTTGATGGAAGGCAGGAGATGTCACTCAGTTGATAGAGTGCTTGCCTAACATACCCAAGGCCCCTAGTTAGACCCCCGGCACCCTGTAAGCCATTGAAGAAACACAGCGAAGAAAGCAAAAAGCTTGTGTATAACTTAAAAAAAAATTCCCTCCTGGAGTTTGTATCAGTCCCTCTTTTGTTGCTGTGATAAAATACCATGAGCATGAAGAAAGAGGTTATTTAGACTTCATGATTTCAGAGGGAGAGTCTATAATGGCAGGAGAGGCTTGACAGTGAGTGGCTGGCTAGAGCAGGGAGCTGAGAGATCACATCTCACCCACACACAGGAAGCAGAAGGAGCAGGAAGTGGGGAGAGGCTATAAACTCTCAAAGCCCACCATCATTGACACATTCTCTTCAGCAAGGTTATACCTCCTAAAGCAGTGGTTCTCAACCTGTGGGTGATGACCTCTTTCTGGGTCACACATCAGCTATTCTGCATATCAGATACTTACATTACAACACAGCAGTAGCAAAATTACAGTTATGAGGTAGCAAAAGAATAATTTTATGGTTGGGGGGGTCATCACAACATGAGGAACTGTATTAAAGAGTTGCAGCATCAGGAAGGCTGAGAACCCCTGTTCTAAAAGTTCTGTAACTTCCCCCAAAGGACTCGAACCAATTTTTCATGGCTATGATCCTGTGGGGGGGTTTCCCCATACAAATCAGAGCATACAGAGAGTCTAAAGATATTCTGAACATGCATGTAAAGATTTTAAGTTATCAGCAAGTGAAATCATCGTATGAGTCATTGAGAGTTTTGCACTTTGGCTAACTTAGAGTGGGGAGCCTGTAGTTTAGATCTAGGGCTGTCCTGTAACAGTGACATAAATGACCATTCTTTTACATGTGTAATTTACACCCCTATAAGCTGTATTCATACTGTTTTGTGCCACCATTTTCAAAATGTCTGTGTATGTGATAACTTTGGTCATACTCTGCTTGACATCTTGGCCTTGTATCACTTCTCTCTAACTCCCAAGCTTGTACAATTCCCACTTTTTGACGCTTACGTTAAAGCTACATTTTACTAATTCAATCCAGTTTCATAAATGAAGGACTATCTGTTGGGTAGAGGTTGATGGTAGCAGTTACATCAGGACTAGTTTTGTATGGCAAGAAGTATAGGAGAGTACAGAAGAGGAAAGCCACCATTTGGTTCCACAGTGTTAGCAGAAGGTTCTCAGGAGGAGGTGCTGTTTGAGGTAGACCTCCTGGTAAATCTGAAGGAAGGAGACTGGTGGGCCACCCCTGCTGCAGTCCATTGGCTGTGTTTAGTTGGTGTTCCTAAAGCTTTATGAAAAATGTGTTTCCGTCCATGTAGTTGTTTGTTGCATTTGGAAAGGATTATATTTCAGAATTGCATTTGAACTTTTAAAATGAATGAGGTGAAAAAGTCTAAAATACAATTGAAAATTTGCCTGATGTTACCTTTAATCCTTTTTCAGGAAAATGAAGAACATGTAATAAAAACAAAGGGAGAAAATTTTGTTGCTCTGTTGTTTAGAAACAGGCAAAGTAGAAGCAGTAATGAATTTCTTTCTCTGTCTCTCTGTCCCCCTCCCACCCCACCCCCAGCCCCGTGTGTGTGTGTGTGTGTGTGTGTGTGTGTGTGTGTGTGTATGTGTGGACTCGTGTAGCTGAAAGTTTTTCCCAGGTGAACACAAACTTTCAGCTACACTCATGAGTATGTGTATCATACTTACCAAAACAAATATAAAGCCCAACTGTTGATCTTTGTTCTTTCTAGAATGTCATACTGCACAGGCATAGGCCATGTTTAGGGACAGTGTGGTAAGCTATTCCCTGATGCTCAGACTCTTAGATGTTGGCACTAGGCTTCCAGAAGCTGGTACACAACCATTTGGGACAATGAGATGAGCTATGCTGGACTCTGTGTTCCCCGTTTCTGGAGACTCTGATGTGGTGGAATCAAGCAGGAAGGGAAGAAGTCCAAAAACGCTCAGGCTGGAAGCCACAGTTGGCACAAAGTGATGATAATAACCAGTCTATATATAAGGAAACCGGTGTGTTTCCTTCCTGAAGGGCTCTGTGCAGTAAATAAAGGAAAACCAATAATTATCAATGGACAGCTGGACCACATTTTTTCATAGAAGTATTCAGACCAGCATAAATCATAGTGTCTAAGCAAATAGTCTAGA
>CABHPH010131117.1:0-44806 GCA_902168325.1 Peromyscus nudipes | reverse complement strand
CCAGTAGGCTAAAGGCAACTGAGCCATTCCCTTCCTTAACGAGCCATACTGTACGTTGGTGTCCTTGTAAGATAGTATCCCAAAAGCAACTGGAACTTGAGTTTATAAATTTATAATTTTCAAAGCCAATCGAGATGTACATAACTACTGAATTAAATTTATCATGCCCAATAGAATGAGAGATTAACTAACTGTGGTAGCTACTTATGTTGCCAGGGTCTCCATTGTGCTAGCTGTAGTAAGCAATTATGAAATGGTAATCCCAGAAAGAGTAGCAGTGGTGAGCGCCATTGCTATAACAGCAACAGCAGCAGCAGCAATGTCAAATTCTCTTCTGGATTGTGTGGACATCCACTGGCATGGATACAACTCCAGTAACATGTACCGCCAAGGCCCACTTTTGTTGATCCCAGCACGACTTTAGCTTCTAGCCAGCTATGCTTAAATTATCCCGTCTACCTTTTGCCTTTGTTTTTTTTTTCCTTTTCTGACTTCTGTAATCTTACTTTCACTCTACTCCATGGCTGACTATGTGGCTGTGTAGCTGGCCTCTTCTTCTCTCCTTGTTCTTTTTCTCATTCTCTGCCTGCCAGCCCTGCCTATCCTTTCTCCTGCCTTGCTATTGGATGTTCAGCTCTTTATTAGACTAATCAGGTGTTTTAGACAGGCACAGTAACACAGCTTCACAGAGTTAAACAAATAAATGCAATACATGCAGCATGAATCTTCAAAGGTCTTATCAATAAAATCAAACCTGAGCCAGTTATTGGGGTGAATGCTGGAAGATCAGAGAAGCAGAACAAGCCACAGCCACCTCACCTCGCCAGTTCCTCAGGTGATCCTGTTTCCTCAGACTGGAAGCCTCTGAGTCCTCATCCAAATGGATCTCAGCTGAACTGCTTCTCGAAAGCCTAAAAGCTTAACCAGCCAAATGCTTCTAGTTTCTGGTCTTCATGCCTTATATATCTTTCTGTTTTTGCCATCACTCCTTGGGATTAAAGGCTCACTTCTTGGGATTAAAGGAGCATGCCACCACTCCTGGCTGTTTCCAATGTGCCCTTGAACTCACAGAGATCCAGAGGGATTTCTGCCTCTGGAATGCTAGGATTAAAGGTGTGAGTGCCACCATTTTCTAGCCTTTGTATCTAGTGGCTGTTCTGTCTCTGACCCCAGATAAGTTTATTAGGGTGCACAATATTTTGGGGAACACAATACCACCACAAACACATCTTTGCATCATTCAAACAAATGTTTCACAGCATAAACAAATGTAACACATCTTAAAATAATATTCTACAACAGGGGAGGAAGTGAAATTAAGAGATTGAGAAACAGAGGGAGTGCAGGCTATGAAGAAAAATGTACAAACAAAATTGAATACTAAAATTAATTTCCAAAATGAGCCAATATAAATAACAAAAGAAAATTGTTATGCCCAGATCACAACCCCAAAGAGACCACCGAAGAACGAGGTGTCCAGAATGCAACAGCAAGGTTTATTCTGTAGATACAAGTCTAGACAGGGAACTCATTCCTACACCCAATACAGTGAGGCAGGGAGGAGTTGCTCTTTCTTTGTGAGGCTAGTTTTTTAAAGTCAAAAACCACAAGCCCTTCAAGGTGGTTAGAAGGGGATTGAGGGTTTGGCACGGGTGCAACTCAGATTGGTTTATTTTTATCTCTGTTCTCTTTTAATTGGGTGAGGGTATGTAACCTTTGAATTTACTGGTTGGGGGTTACAATTATTATTTTGGGGGCTGTCCAGCACAAGTCCCAGGCTTTGTCCTTGAGCCGCCATGGGGGCTGGCTGGCCTAGCACGTACTGACTGTGGGGACTGGCTCAGTGGTCCAGGCTCTGTCCTTGACTCATGCACATAGCTCTAAGTTGGTGAGGGGTCCCAGACAGTAAACATCTGGCTGAACTTTGAACAGTCAGAGTACGTGCAGAAAGGGAGCTACTGCAAGGACTATGTCTTTTGTTCATGGCCCTCCCAGAAACTGCTTGCTCAAGTCTCAGGAAACCGAAATTGAGGCCTGGTCTCTGAGAGAAGACTAAGCAGTCTGTTATGGCATCTGTTTGGTCCTTTCACAAATGTAACAACATATAGAAATGGAAGTATAACAAAGTCCCATTATGATTTTAACTCCATGAAGTCTGAGTATAAGCAGAAGTAAAAGACTTATAGATGATGTTAAGAAATAAAGGATTCTATCCTGTGGCCTATTTAAAGCAAAAGAGCTTTAAATGTAAAATTAAATAAGACATAAATATCCAGCAAATAAAATATTAATATGCTTGACCAAACTGATACTCAACAGGGAATGAAGAACAGCAAATTGAGCTGGGTGTGACTGTGCACACATAGACTCTGCCCTCCAAAGGCTCTTCTGTGCTCTTTGTTTTCAGCTACCCCATAGTTCTCTGTTATTAAATTTGTGCATATATATTTCATTTTTTGTAGCTTAATTCCTGATAATCCATGTTCTTTCCCATCTTTGACTTGCCTTTAATCCTGCCTATGAGAAAAACCCTGGTATTTTCATCTTTATTCTGAGTTTTATCACTTAGCATGATAGATGATGATGTACAGTTCCATTTTCCTGCAAATGACCTTATTTTATTATTGTTCCCAGACAAATGAAACACAACTCTGTGTGGATAGATCACATATTTCTTAGCCATTCACCTAGAAATGGGTGCCTAGGTGGTTCCATACCTTGCTTTTTGTGAATAGTGTTGCAGTAAGCATAGATGTGAAAGTTTGTCTGTGGTGTGCTGACTTTGTTTCCTTTTGGAATATGCTAGAGGACATCCCACACTTATTTCCATTATGCTCTTACCAAAGTACGTTTTCACCAGGAATGTAGAAAGGATCATCATGTCCTCACCAGCATTTGTTTTCAGTTGTTCTTTTGAAGGTAGTTAACTTGATGCTGGTGAGATGTACTCTCAACATGGTTTTGATTTGTTTTTCTCTGATAGTTAAACATATTGAACATTTTCACTTCACATATTGGTCACTTATTTCCTTTTAAAATAACTCTGTTCAATTCATCTTCTCATTTATTGATTGGATAATTTGAAGGATTTTAATATCAAAGCCTCATTTGATGGGATCCACTGTGGTAAGTTTTCAGAGACCAGAAGAATTGCATTCACTTTAGTGAGCATCATCCCAGCTAATTCAGATAGACTGTAGGGCTTTGATGACAGCACGGAACTGAGTCAAGAATTGCATAAGGCACAGGAAGGGGAACAATGAATCACTGGAAAAGTTTGAGGGATGATGGACAATGTAATGCATTAAAACAGTATTCTTCTATTATTTATCTCTAATAAATGCATGCAGTATAGAGCTCCAAAGCCATTTGAACATTTTAAGGCATTCCTATAGCATTTTAATGGCGGATGGAGGTATCTCTGTCTTACTCACTTTGTAGGCACTAACTCTCAATAAGAAAAACCTGAAGTTCACGTGCCAGTCACTGCAGTTTCCTGAGCTTTGTAATCCTCTTCAGAAAAAGCCTCTGGTTTCAATGGCATTGATAGGGAAAAAGAATAGGAAATACTTATTTAAAATTATTTCCTTTCATTCATACAGACATGTCTTTCTTTGTATAGAAGATTCCTGAATTTAATTGTTGACATTGTCCACTTAACAGGGTCATATTAAGGCAAGATCTGAAACACAAACATAGTAGTTCTAATGTGCTTATCTAGCAGTAAACACTTGTTATTGTGTTTTGTATATTTACACTGTGACTGGAATGAAAGCTCTAGAGACTTGGTTATTAGAAGTCCAGGCTAGGGATATGTTTCGGTGATAAAGCCTGGGTTTCATCTTCAGCAGCATCTGAGTGTGTGTGAATACACAAATAAGCATCATCTGATTAGCATTTACTAGTTAGGTAAAAATCCAAAATGGTATAGAAGAATTGTGGCCAATTATAAGTTATTAGAAATGTTATGCTATTATCACTGCCTCACCCCTTGGCTAGTAAGCTCACAAGTACCTGGAAATGAGATGAAAGCCTGGCTTCTCTATTGTGCCTGATATCTGGCCTATCCTCCTTCAAAGCTGAGGGTATAGAGGTAAGAACATGACAACGTATTCTATCAGATTTTACAAAGTCCAGTTCCACATTCCCAAATGGTGCCCACAAGTCTCCAATCTTATCCTAAACCTGCAGTTATCTTGGATTCCAGAAATAGCAGAGCCTCCATAGGCAGTCCATCCATCCTGAGATAACTTCCAGACACGAGCATTTGTTTCTAGGGATACGTTGAAAGATCGCAATGATCAGGTAGACCACAGTTTGACCAGAACTCATTAAAGATGCCCACCCAGCCGGGCGGTGGTGGCGCACGCCTTTAATCCCAGCACTCGGGAGGCAGAGACAGGCGGATCTCTGTGAGTTTGAGGCCAGCCTGGGCTACCAAGTGAGTTCCAGGAAAGGTGCAAAGCTATACAGAGAAACCCTGTTTCGAAAAACCAAAATAAAATAAAATAAAATAAAATAAAGATGCCCACCCTGCCCCAGTTCTCTCTCTAATCAAACCTAAAGCTCATGCCAGTATTCCAAAGGCAGTGTAAATACTTTGTCTTTCCTTGTGTTCGTTTGCTCTGATTTGTACCTGTTTCTGCTGTATTGAGATCCTAAGTCTCACTGCTGGCCCAGGGCTCCAGATACACAGTGATAACTGGAATGTGACTAACTCATCTAAAATACATTAGATTTTATATTAAAAACAAATTTCTATAAAAATAAGATGTCTGAAAATCTTATGCAAGATTTGTGATCTCCACAATTACCTTCAGTTAGAGAGTAAGAACTTTTTAAAAATAACTTTAGCAACTTAAATTGCTTCCACGTTCTCATTTTTCCACTTTCGTCTTTGACCAAAAAAACTTAAGTGTTTTATTTCAGTGGAGATAGAAGTAATTCAGTCTCAGTTAATTTACTTATACCATTATGAAATTTAAAATATATTCATTTTAAATTGATCACCAATGTTGAGTAAAATTAGTGTCTGAGACTTTTAGGAAATCTAAAGATATTAATTGTTCTCTCAAAACAAACAAAATTGGTAATTTAGGGGAACTATAAAAGAGATAAGATGGAATACTAAAAGCATTCCCAATTAATTATCTCACATATATGTATTCTTAACTTCATCATTATGCTTTGATAGGAAGGAAATATGCAATAAATTTTTCATTTACTTACCCATCAGCATTAAACAGTTATGAGTGTGGAAGATCTAAACTCAACAGGTAAGAAATGTTCTAATGGTCTGTCCTGTCCTGAGAACAATAAGGCTGGGCCACAGGTAGCCTTGACTGATATTAGAATGATATTTTAAAGCTAATTGATATGTTGGGATATAGAAAGGGTAAATACTTGGAAGAGAAGTAAGGGTTTGCTAGAGCAGTTCAATTCAACACTGGAATTTCTCTCTTGATTTCTACATTTATTCATTCTTAAAATTGCTAAGATGTCACTGGCACCTCATTCCCCAAGGTGATGGGGTACCTTGTTTTCAGCATCCTCTTAGGATTTTGTTTTCCTTTCACAGGTACCTCCCCATTGAGTCTACCATCCTGAAAATCCCATCCAGAGAAGCCCCATATGTATTGCTCTCTTCATGTCCTTTCTCTTTTTCTTCATTTGGTAAATCTGGTCTCTGTGGGAAAGACAGCAGCCATTTCACTTCAGAAAGGAGTCTATTTTAAGTAACAGCTGCTTGGGGGAAGTGTGCAGACTTTAATCCTTCATCCTCTTTTCTAACAATGCTAGTTGGCATGCAGTCAGCAGGAAAGTAAAACTGAAGCTTTCAGAGAAACATTCTCAGCAGAAAGCCATGGTCCATTATGACGTGAACAAAGGCAGTTCCCCTGGAATCATTTTCCAGGAAAGCATGTTATGGCACTATGACTTTATTACAAAAGAAGGGATGACAGAAGAAGAAAAATAGAGAAGGGAATATAAAAGAAAAAGGAAACAACACCAAGATAGGAAATAATAAACAATTCTCTCTCTCTCTCTCCCCCCCCCCGTGTGTGTGTGTGTGTGTGTGTGTGTGTGTGTGTGTGTGTGTGTGGTAATTTGTATAGTTTCTTGGCCTCTCTTATTTAGTGAATGAACAGATGATGGATCATGAGAATACTCTCCATACCATTAATTCTGACTTAGTCAGTTTCCTTCTTAATGAATGTTCCAACCAATGAGTCACTATTTCTGTTCATCATCTTTAGGTCACAGAATACAATGACTGTAGTTGCTGTTATTGGGCTTTTTTTTTTCTCTTTGAGGGCCCATCACCCAGCTCCCAAACAAATACACAGGGACTTATTCTTATGTATATTCATAAGTAAGACTTTAGCTTAGCTTGTTTTTCACCAGATTTTCTAACTTAAATTAACTTGTTTCTCTTCTACATGTTGCCTCTGGGCTTTTTGCCTTTCTCTATTCTATATGTATTACTTCCCTTCTTACTCTGAAGCTCGTTATGTGGCTGGGTGGCTGGCCCCTGGTGTCCTCCTTGCCTTCTCCTTTTCTCGCTCCTCCCTCTCCTCTCAAGCCTAGATTTCTCCTCCTATTTATTCTCTCTGCCTGGCAACCCCACCTATCTCTCTCCTGCCTAGATATTGGCCATTAAGCTCTTTATTAGACCAATCAGGTGTTTTAGGCAGGCAAAGTAGCACAGCTTTACAGAGTTAAACAAATGCAACATAAAAGAATGAAACATATCTTTACATCATTAAATAAATATTCCACAGCATAAACAAATGTAACACATCTTAAACTAATATTCCACTACAAATTACTATATGGAGATTGTTAGGGTAGAGCAAAAAGGATAAATAAAAAAATTCCTGTCTAAGTGGCTAGGCACATGATACCCAGTACACTCAAGTATGAGGCAATGTTAGTCGCTTCTTATCCTTACACAGTGTCCATTTACTAGACTGCATAACCCCATTTATTCTGGAAGAATTCATAAAATAACTTACCACTTATGTAGAACAGACAAAACAAACTAACAACTCTGTGTGTGTATGTGTGCGCGCGCTTACAAATACCTAATAAAAATTACGACTTCAATGAAAAAAATCTTTTTTTTTTGTTTTTTTTTGTTTTTCGAGACAGGATTTCTCAGTGTAGCTTTGCACCTTTCCTGGAACTCACTGGGTAGCCCAGGCTGGCCTCGAACTCACAGAGATCTGCCTGTCTCTGCCTCCTGAGTGCTGGGATTAAAGGCGTGCGCCACCACCGCCCCGGCGAAAAAAATCTTAATTCTTGAAACCTAGATGATGAAATTTCTGTTTTTAAATGGTACCACGGCTTCTTTTAAAGTAACTTTTATTGAATTTATTCTTTGAACATTTCGTACATATACATAATCGGTTTTATTTCAGAAGTTCCCACCTAGTTTCATCGCACCCGTCTATGCCATCTATCTACAATTCCCTCTCTTACAATCATATCTTCTTGTAGTGTTTTGAGGTGCACTGAATTTAATCAGTGCTGTCTGTGTGACCAAGAGTTTGAACTTATCCAATGGCTCCTGGCCTGGTGGGTACACACCTGAAGATAATGGCTGCTCCTCCCAAAATCTATCAGTAGCTACTAGTTCAGCAGAGGAGGGTAGAGTCCTGATCGATGAATGACAGTTGAAAGGCCCATCTTGTGTAGACCCATTGCAGGCAGCAATCACCCCTGCAAGACCAGGACTGCTGCATTGGCACCGCATGGGCAGAGGGCATCTCACAGCCCTTCTCCTCCTCTCCTGACTCTTTCATTCTTACTGCCCCTTCTTCTACAATCTTTCAACTGCAACATTTTTGTACTGTTGATGGATTTATTTTGACAACTAAAGAAGAAGAAAAATTAAAGGCATTTTGATTCAGATAACTTTTTGTATTATTAATTTCCAACATTTGTAACATTTTGGGTAATTTTTACTTTGTTTTTTTTAAGCTTTTTTTTTCATTTTACATACTAATCCCAGTTCCCCCTCCCTCCTCTTCTCCCACCTTCCCATCTCCTCCATCATACACACCCACACTCCTCAGAGAAGGTAAGGCCTTTTCTTGGGGAGTCAACAAAGTCTGGCATACTAAGTTTGAGGCAGAACTAAGCCCCTCCCCCCTGTGTCAAGGCTAAACAAGGTATCCCACCCTAGGGAATGTGTTCTAAAAAGCCGTTTCATGAACCTGAAATAAGTCCTGGCCCCATTGCCAGGGGCACCCCAAACAGATCAAGCCACATAACTGCCAACCACAATCAGAGGACCTAGTTCGGTCCCGTGCATGTTCCCTAGCTGACAGCCCAGAGTCCATGAGCTCCCACCAGCTTGGGTCAGCTGTCTCTGTGGTTTTCCACATCCTGATCTTGACCTCACTTGCTCCTGTGATCCCTCATCCTTCTCTTCAACTGAAGTCCAGGAGCTCAGCCCAGTGCTTGGTTGTGGGTCACTGCATCTGCTTCCATCAGTTACTGGATGTAGGTTCTATGATGACAATTAAGGTAGTCACTAATCTGATTATAGGGGAAGGTAAGTTCAGGCACCCTCTCCATATTTGCTAGGAGGCTTAGTTGGTGTCATCCTTGTGGATTCCTGGGGATTTCCCTAGCACCAGGTTTCTCCCTAACCCCCTAATGGTTCTCTCTACCAAGATATCTCTTTCATTGCTCTCCCTCTCTGTCCCTCCCTCTAACTGAGCCATCTCAGCCCCTCTTGTTCTCATCCCCCATTCCTTCCCTTCTACCTCCCCGCCACACACACACCTCACAATTTACCCAGGAGATCTTCACTATTTTCCCTTCCTGGGGCCCTTCATAAGTGTCCCTCTTAGGATCGTCCTTTTTACCTAGCTTCTCTGGGGTTGTAGATTGTACCCTGGTTATCCTTGCTTTGCATCTAATATCTACTTAAGAGTGAGTACATACCATGTTTGTCTTTCTGCATCTGGGTTACCTCACTCAGGATGGTTTTTCTGGTTCCATTCATTTGACTGAAAATTTCATGATGTCTTTTTTTTTTTTTTTACCACCAAGTAGTACTCCATTGTGTATATGTACCACATTTTCTTCATCCATTCTTCGGTTGAGGGGCACCTAGGTTTTTTCCAGGTTCTGGCTATTACAAATAATGCTGCTATGAACATGATTGAGCAAGTGACCTTGTGGTATGATTGAGCATCTTTTGGGTATATGCTCAAGAGTGGTATTGCTGGGTCTTTAGGTGGTTGATTCCTTATCCATCAGGGAAATACAAATCAAAATGACACTGAAATAGCATCTTATACCAGTCACAATGGCTAAGATCACAACTACTGAAGACAGCTTATGTTGGAGAGGATGTGGAGTAAGGGGAACACTCCTCCATTGCTGGTGGGAGTGTAAACTTGTACAGTGATTCTGGAAATCAGTGTGATGGTTTGTCATTTTGGGTAATTGTTATGACTTTGCAAAACAACATAATCTGTTGTTGGACTGTCATCCTATTTGACATTTAAATAATAACTCTTTTAATTATTCCAATGAGCTGTTCCCTGTTTTGCTCTAATATTTAGTAAATAAATACTTTAGAACACATATCTCAGGGAAGAGCATGCTTCTCAATCCTTAGAATGGAAAGCCATCACTCTGTCTTCGTGCCTGGGTGAAGACTTCCTTCTGGCTCTTTAGACTTTTGTCAAATCTGATCCAGTCCCTGGAGCACATATTTTGTCCTGTCATAACTTAGTCTAGAAATATACTGGTTCAAGGATTCTAATCACTTTCTCCACCTTCCTCTCTATAACATTAATATTCCAAATACATGGTCTTAATCAAATTTTTTATCTCATTTATTCTTTGTGGATAAAATCATTTCTTCTGTATTGATGAAACTAGTAGGTATGTTGAATTATCAAGCTTTTGTAATGATTGGCATAGCTGGTGTCTTACATCCCATGACTCACTTGAGAATTTTCAAATTCTAACATATGTCTTCCTTTAAAATCAGAACCAGATAATCATAAGTGCTCTCACATTTGATCTCATACAAGTTTAACCTCAAACACTGATTTTTCTTCTATGAGTAGTTTATGCATAAACCTTTAGTCTGAATGTAATGTAGCAATGATTATATTCTTCTTTTCCAACTTTCCTTGGACTCCATTTCAGGATTAAATGATGTGGTTATACACTTTAATTTTGGCATCTAAATCTTACAAGGCTACCATAATTATGGAAATTGTTCAGAACACATTGATTCAGAGCATTTTCAAGATTCAGATAATTTTCTTGAAAATTTTTACAATTGTCAGTTTTCTTTGGCATCAAATGAAGCTGATAGGCTAATGACCCCATGGCATTCCTTTCTGTGCTTTAATGTGTATGCCCATGTCTGTGTATGTGTTCTGATGCTTACATTTCAATTTAAGAATTGAGTTTTGTCTTTTCTGTTTACATCTGCCTGACCCTTTTAAATGACCCATAATTGTCCCATCCCTTTTCTCATCACTGTTGCAACTTTTTACTTCTACAAGTACATCTTCCTACTTCCCCAGCTCTGACTAATTTCGAACACTGGCATTTCCCCACCTATAATGCCCTCTACTGTTTTAAAGTTCACTTCTGCCCTCCTTTATTTTGTGACCATTTATTGTACCCTGATGGTAACAATTTCATTAATTTTCTACAATGTTTGATGAAGGCATGATAGATGTGTGCTGAACAGGTATGCAATGTTAAAAACATGTGTGACAGTACAGTGTGACAAGTATCAAGAAAGAAAAAAACCTTAACATCATGAAAGAAGGATGTGTAGGATGTCACAAAGGAACTCAACCCAGAAAGGCCTTCAAAAGAACTTTTGCAAATAAGTTAGTCATGTGAATAGTAGATAAGGAAATTTTCTAGGATTGTAGAAAACATTTTAGTTATTCAAAGACAAATCAGAGACTATGGAGATGGCTCAGTATCTGCCATATAAGAATGAGCTTGCGTACAGATCTCCAGCACCTACATCAGAAGTGAGCTCTGCTTGCATCTGCAATCCGCCACTGGAGAGCAGAGACAGGACAAGTTCTCTCCTTCAGTCAGAGACCCTACTTCAAAACATAAAGTAGAAATTCATTTGGTAAGATACCTTCTGGACCACACACACACAAGCTAATAAATACATATGTGTACACATGAAGATGTACATATATATAACCAGTACAACAGCAGTCACTTCCCTGAAAGAAGCTTTCAAAGCATGGGCAAAAGCATGGGAGATAGAGAGAAAAGGCAGGTGTAGCTGTGCAGGGTGCTTTCTGAATATTCCAGCTGTTTCTCTGTTACTGAATGTGTGTGTTTTTGAGATTTTGTGGTTTCTGATATGATTTTTATGCTACTATTTTGGATCAAGAACAGGAGTACTGGGTTCTACTTTCACTGTAACTTGCTTCATGTTTTAATCCATAAACCAATGCACACATAATGGCATGCTGTACCCTTACTGACTCATGGTAGGTGCCCAGGGCAGTAATGTTAATACATTTCCAACTTCGTTAAAGAGAGTGAAGATTAACATACATGTTGTTCCTGTGACCATGAAGTCAGAATATGATTATTATAGTATTCTACTGGTAAACATTCAATTTCAGCCTGCTTTTGGTAAAATTTGCAGCATGGTACATATGTTAAGATATGCAACTGTACTCAGCAGGAGTACTGCGTTCTGAAGCATACCTAAGCCTGGATGACTAGAACCAGAGGCCCTGGCTTACCCTTAGGAGTCAGGCTTTGATAGTAAGTTGTCTGGCATTCTCATCTGAGAGAAGGGAACTGAAAGATAAATGGTAAAGTCAGCATAGAACATTGATATGTAGGGCTGGAGAGAAGGCCCAGCTTTGAAGACACTCTACCGCTCTTGAAGAGGACCAGAATTTGGTTTCCAGGTCCACTTCAGATGGCTCAATATAGCCTAGAACTCCAGCTGCAGGGGATCTGAAACCTCTGGTCTGTGTAGGCAGCTGCACTTACATGAACCTACCCACACACAGAAACAGACACTCCCATACAAACATATAATATCAATAAAATAAATATTAAAAAAGAAAAAATGAATTCTGAGTATTATTTTACTGTTTCTTTTTCTTTATTTTTAATGCATTTGAAGATAATTTCTAGCCATTACTGATGCTTATATAGACTGATTATAAAATCAGACATTGCCTTAATAAGCTAGCAAACATGGTATACATATTACTTGTAAACGTGCATGAGATGTTAAAGGAAGAAACTGAGTCATGTATGTATGTACATATATTTCTTATTTTTCTGGTGAAAGCCAAGAGTCAAAGAACCTAAGAGGGAGAAAGTGGAAATTCAAATAAATGCCCATTATTTTATGAATTTCTACTGTCATTTACAAATTATAAATTAAAGATGAAATTCCAATTTATGGCTCATCTTAGAGCTTGTGTTTCCTTGAGGTACAGCAGCTACTGTCAGTTAACTCTATTTCCTATTATAAAAATATGTGAATATCAGTAATCCATGCAAATAAGGACTGGGCTCTACAACTGAACGGATTAACTTTTTTTTTTCTTTCAACATTTTTTAATGAGCTTTTGCTCTCCTGGAACTTGCTACGTGGACCAGGCTGGCCTCAAAGGCACAGAGTTCTACCTGCCTCTGCTCCCCCAGTGCTGGGATTGAAGGTGTGTGTCACCATACTCACTCAGTCTGAAATAACTTACTTAAATCTCCCTGTTAAGTCCTGTGCAGTGATGCCTAGCTGAAATCCCAGAACTTGGGAGAGAGTACAGAAGGCACAAGTTCCAGGCCAGGTGGGCTACATAGTGTGACCATTTCTTTAAAAAAGGAACAAATGATAAGTGAATAAAACAATGAATAAATATGTAGGCATACCTGGTGTCAAACAACAGCTAGTGTCTCTTTCTACCTGAGGCAAAAGACAGAAAGAAAGAAAGAAAGAAAGAAAGAAAGAAAGAAAGAAAGAAAGAAAGAAAGAAAGAGGAAGAAGGAGATGTGTTCCTTATTTTATGTTCATCATCCATCATTCAGTGTTTAGTGGAGTCACACATTATTTTTAAACTCCATGTTAATTTCCTGGCATAGATATTACTCCATTTTATATCTTAACTCAACTGTACAACACAGATTCTGATGCTGTCCATTTCCTCTATTGAGAAAATAGATATTGCATACTGTACTTAAATTTCTATTATATATCTCTAAGAGAAACAGAGTAAGAACACTAAAAAGAAAAGAAAACAAACAAACAAAAAAGACAGAAGAGAAAACTTGCCTCTGAATCATGGCATGTTGGTAATACTGCCAACACGGGAAAAAGTCAATATCCAAACTGAAACAAAGCCTTGTGTTGTGAAGCAGGTCAGTAGCAGGACTTGGAAAAAAGCATGTGAGCTCACTTCATAGTAAAACAGGTCCTGCAAGACTAGGTAACTCAGGAAGCCAAATGGTAATTATTCACAGAAGAAGCCGGTAGTGTACTGTTACAATACTACTGTAGCAAGTCAGAAGGTCACAAGGCTTGCGGGGTAGCTGACACAACCCGAAACTGCTGGGCCCCCTTTACAAAGAAAGAATAAAATGGGAGAGAATGAAGCTGGTTTACCTAACATGTCTTTGCAAGGTAAGTGCCAACAGCCTTTGAAACGTTCTCAATCAGAAACTTCAGCAGTGTTGTTAACTCTGTGCGTGCGTGTGCCTGCACGCGTGTGTTTCTGTCCATGTACCACCACTGAGTTTTGAGGTATTTCTGAGGAGCGGGGAGAAGAGTGGGGATTGTTGCTAAGTGGAAGGTGGATGTTGTGGCTGCTGCGCTCGCTCCTTTAACAGAGGAGCACAAGCATAGTGGAAAACAGATAAAACCCGTGTAGTCTGTGTGAAACTGGAGCCTTGGTGCCTCTGGGCTCCAGTGGTTTTCAGGGGTGCTTTCCGCAGCACGAGCAGGATATTTATTTTCGTGTGCACACGTGGGTGTTTTCTTTGTAATTAAGCACTGTCATCGCTATCACTTAGGCTTACAAGGTAAGTATCCTTGAAATCAGTGTAATTCCAGTCTTTAAATGAAGAAAACCCGTCTCAGAGGGCCAGCTTATCAGCGGGAGGAGTGGTTTATTTTACATGTCTTACTTAATCAGATACCTTTGCCCTTTGAAGGGTTGGCTCTATTGACTTTGGCTAGACTAGGCAACCATGCTTAATTTCTTTGAAACAAAAACAGGGTGGCTCACACATTTCCTTGTTTTTCCTTTCTTTTATTATATTTTTTTGTGAAATTCTTTTCTCAGAAAATAAATTAATAAAAAATTCCCCTAGTATTTTTGCAATGTTTCTATTCTTCTACTCTGGAAAATTACCAGCTTTATAAAATAAAATTTTGATCAGAACATTATTTTTAAAATGTATTTGATAATTGTTTTTTGTTTAGATTATTCTTATGAAATTATAAAAAACTGTCAGCGGAAAATTTGTAAAATATTAAAATTTTCATTCAGATAAACTAATCAAAATAGCTGCATATGGCTTTAATCCCAGCACTCAGGAGGCACAGGCTGGTGGATCTCTGTGAGTTTGAGGCCAGCCTGGTCTACAAAGCAAGTTCCAGAACAGCCAGGGCTGTTACACAGAGAAACCCTGTCTCAAAAACAAAATAAAATAAGCATACATCTGTGAAATATAACACAGTTGAGAACAAAAAGCAGATGATTTATACCTGCTTGATAATTAAAGTACATCATTCAATTTACAGATAAATTACTGAATTTTTCTTTGGCTTCATTAATCTTCACTATACTTGCTTAAGAATTATAGAATCTTATTTTTATGTCTTTGTATCTTTTCTAGACTACCTTTTGGAATACTGTGTAAAATGCTATTATTAAAAAACGCTCTTAATTATAATTAATAAAAACATTATGTGATGAATCTAATTTATATTTAATGGCTCATTTACCAGAAAGTCTCATTTAGAATGATTATGAGAATAATTTATTTGTATTAATTTTATTAACCAAGAGGTATAATATATATCATATATATGAGATAATATATATGCATATGTATCATATTATACATACACACACATATATATATGTATATATCTTAACTCTAAGTAGTAGTATTCCTTGGAAAAGTATGAGAGAGTCATCTGGATTATAAGGGCATTTCATAAATTGATTCTCTGTAAAATATGTATGGCTCTGGCATCTGATAGCCTCTTGTAGGCTATGCTGGTGCAGTTAACAGGTTGAACATAAACATAGGAGGAAACATTCCTCTCCTACACCTTCACCATCTCTGGGTATGGGGATAGTAGTCAATATGTTTGAGTCCGATCACGTGGATATAGAGTGTTTGCTGTTGTTCCCTTTTTCTCATACTTCCATATTACATTTCTGACAGAGTATGCTTTCCCATTCTCCATATATACATATATATACACATTTCCATATATATCCTGTTATATATATGTATATATACATACATATATATCCTGTTATATGTGTACAAAATATACCACTTTCAGAATTTATAGTCCGAATACATCAGGAAAACATGTACAGATTTGACCTAAAAGGAGGAATGCATTGAGTCAGCTTACTGCTGTGGTTCATGCTGGAGAACAATGCTCTTAGCCCTGTAGACCCATGGAAGTTGGAGAGCCCTGTGGATCTGGTTAACATGGGTCATTTTTTCCTTTAGGTGGGCCTCAGAGACTTTTTAGTAACATGTACTCTGTCCTCTTCGAATCTTATCTCAGTTCAGTTGTAACCTTGGCAGGTCTGCGGAGAGTTCAGACCTAGCTTCTTGGAGTGTTGACATGCTGTCATTTCAGTCTGGTTCACATGAAAACAGATACCTTTGAGAGCTATTGGGGAGCAAAGGAGCTTCAGTGTTTTATACTATTTCTAAATTATTTACAATATAAAGAAATCAATGTAGGGATAATTTCTAGTTTTATTTATGTGTATAAAGATAAGATATTTTGCTCAGTTTGCTTACTACCTATAGAATCAAATACAACCTAGAGTCTTCATCTACATAATACCCTAATGTTGTATTGTCAATGCCCTACCCAGTCCTATATCTGAAACTGAATTTCAAAATGATAAAAATAAATGGAACAAAAGTATTTTCAAAGATTAATTTTGTCTTTTACTTAACAGCATGTATTTTTAAAAAATTATTCTGAGCTGGTCATGGTGACTCACCAATGTAATCCTAGCCCTTGTAAGGCTGAGGTAGGAGATGTGCCAAGAGTTTACACTAGCCTGGGCTACACAGTGAGTCCCAGGATAACCTAAGTTATAGTGTGAAACCCTGTTTCAAAAGAAAGAAAGAAAAATTAAAACTCCCCAGTTACTTGAAAATGGGCATTTTCTATTTGAAATACTATGTTCAGGTATTGTTCTTCATACATGAAATCCATAGCTGAATGACAAGTATTTGTCTTTGAGGATCTTATATTATTATTACTGGAGTCCTTACATGTGCCTTTAAGCAATAATTTTCTGAAGACTTATGTAGACTATTTGATATGCTGGACCATCTCTAGGCAGAAATGGAGGGTGCTAGAGTATAAATATATGGCTAAAATGTGTTGGTTGGAATGTATCTTTGACAGAAGGCAGCCCGGGTGGGGAGGTGTTTGTGCTGTGAGTGTTCTACTATCTTAAGTAGGTTAATGCCACTGTAAGAAAGGCTGTTGATGTCCTGTTACCCTTCTACCTTCTGCCATGTGAAGATGCAGCAAGAACTTCATGCCAAATGCATACAGTTGACCATGGACTTCCTATTCTTCAGAACTGTGAATAGTAAAGTAGTGCTAATTATAAATTCCCAGTCTATTTCATTATGTTAGAGCAGCACAAAATAGCCTTTGGTCCAGTGTTAGCCATAGATATATCAGATTCTTCACTTCGCTGGTATTTCATGTATGTATGTATGTATGTATGTATATATATATGTACACATGTGTGTATATATGCATACATACACATATATAGCAGTACTTATTTATATAATATAGCACTTTATATATAATATATATAGTATATACATGAAATAGCACAAATATAGTACATCTATCATATGTATAAAATGTATAAATCACACACACACACACACACACACACACACACACACACACACGGCACAGTCAAGTACCTGTTTGTACATGTTCTTGTTACTGAAGCCCAGGCACTATTGATCTTTCATATTTCAACAGCATGAGAATCTGGGCTTTTATAGTTAAGTTAATCCAATTCTATCTTGAGTTTAATATGAAAGGATTTTAATTATCTTTCCAAACACGAAAAGCAATTTCTTTGAGTCTCCATGTCAGAGTGGCCAGACAGAGAATTTAAGATATGAATTTTATGATAGAAGTTCATAATATTCCCAGGATTGAAGTGTGAATTATGTAGGTTAAGACAGAATGACAATTATGAATAGTATACATGATAGTGGGTCATAAAGAGCAGACATGTGCCTGTTATTTGCTGAGGAATGGAAGAACCATTTTCTTGTGTTTTGTGTGTAACTCTGTCGACCTGCCTGTTGGTCTGGAGCATGAGTGGAAGCCATTGGTCAGGTGACTGGGTGAAGTGCAGCTCCTTTACCAACTACCTAAAAGATGCTGTAGTCCAGGATTCCCCACACCTCTTTTCTTCCATGAATGGCTTACATTTTCTGCTTCTCTATGTATCTTATTAACAAACAAGAAAGAATCAAGAAAAACTGTGAAGAAGACAAAGACTGTGTGATCACCCAATTTAAAGAGCTTGCCTGATCACTCCTACCTCAGAATCAGCCCCTGTGAACTTTCCTAAGCTGTTTCTCAGGCTTTATCCTTAGTTACACATTTCCGAGTCTCCCTGTAAAGGGCATGGCATAATAACTCACCCTGGAGATTACTGAGTAAAACATATTGCTGAGTTCTGAGCTCTCACCAGGTGAGAGGAGGTCTTGTGTAGAGAGTCTCCTCTGCTCCTCTACACATACTGAGTTTACCAGTTGCTTGCCTCACAGCAGTGTGGGTCTCTGGGAGCTTGGAATAGCAGCTCTCCTTCCTGCCTTGGTTCCTCTTTGTTCTCTAGTTCTAGGAAACAATTATGTACAGTCTATAAAAGGATAGGGCTCAACAGGGAAGAAAAGACAAAACAAAATAAAACACTGTTCTGAGTCCAGAGGAGTTGGCTGAGCCCTGTGAAAGACAGTGCAGCTCTGGAGAACAGACGATGAGAAGAGTCAGGCCAGAGAAGAGCTTGGAAGACATGGAGTCCAGTAGATACACTGTGTGGAGTAGCAAACAGAAATCCTATGAAAATGAGAAAAAAATGTCCTTGTTTTCACAGAAGCATTTGTCAGAATTTCAGTCTCCACTGTAACCACCCAGAGCCTGTAATTTTATTCAAGACTTGGGGGCATTATTTTCTAGAAGCATTCACTTTCCAAATCCGTAATGAAAGCCAGTCTTCCAAGTGCTTTCAACAGTGACATATTTTAGGTTTTGTATTTATGACCTGGAAAACAATGTCTTGGACTCAGGCTATGATGGGACTGGACCTCCCCGTCTTGGCTTTCTGCTTGACTACATGGTAAGCACAGTCACTTTTAAGACATTTAGTTAAACCTTTCAACCAGAAGTCATCTGAAACCCACGGAGTGCTTCTCATGGCATGCTTTAAGAAACAATGCTGTTTCTTTCTGGCTAATAGAAGAATAACAAAGGAGTCTAGGAAGAACATAGGTGCCTTGGTGTCTGTGGCTGGGAGGTGCAGCCTGAGGGTAGCAGAACTGCATTCTCCAACCTGCTGAACTGGTTTGGTGTGCATACTTACTGTGTATGGTGGGAAGGGATCTCAGCATTCACCACTGCAAACCATGCCTGTGAGTACCTAGAATGGTTTCTGAAGCCCCAAGAAGACTTTCCAGTTGGCTCCTGGTCCTTGTAGAATTTTAACAACAGTCTAAATTAAGACAGGTGCAAGGAACTCTCCTTTAACCTATCATTGTTATGTGACAGAGGCTCCTGGGCTCTTAAGGCTAGATTAAGATAGGTGGATACCTGTCTTAGTAGATAGATAATAGAGACTTGAACATTGAAAAGCAGAGATACTTAGGGGTTGGGACGTTTTACTGATTTAGCAGAGCTCTTTAGAGTTGAAACTTTCTGCAGCTTTCTAGAAGTTCTCATAACCTGAGAACAGTATTGAACATGTTTGGAGACAGTGATACAACTAAAAATGCCAAGTGCTAAACCCCCACATGTACCCTAGTTAAATAAGCCTGCCCCTAGGCAAGAACATGTGAGAAAATGGCTTCAGGATGTTCTCAGCAACAAGGCACAGAATCCTGGGGAAGGGAAATGAGATTAGGGGATGACATTTGAAGTATAATACAAGAAATAATGAAATCAACGCAGCTGAGCTGAGGAGCTGTCTTCTGATTCCTTCGTCTTTCTAAGTGGAAATAGAATCTGGACCTTATTTGAAATAGATTGACAAGCAATACGTTAACTGGAACATGAAGTAAAGTTGGTTAATCGCATGATACTTAGTTAAAACCTGGTGCTGAGGGAGAAGCAATTTTTCAAATGCTTTAGGGTACAGTGTTCCTGGACTTTTAGCTCATATGAAAGACACAGCTTTGACTGAAATGATATTTTATGGCCCTGAGAGTGTTTTAAAAGGAAACATTTTCTTTTGGTTAAAATCACTACAAAATCTCGAAGCAAAGGTGCTGTATACACACACCATGCTGTGATCGTTTAACCATTGTTATCAATAATAATGCAATTACATTTTTCATGTATTTAAAAGAGGTTCCCTGTCTTTGAATCTGCTTCCATTCCCTTTCAGGAGTGGAACAAAGGATGTGGTATTAATCTGATGATTATATGTGTATAAATACCATATAATTATTACATTCTGTTCTATTCTCTGGATTTTGGAAAGAGTTTAAACGCATTTAAATAATTGAGTAGGACTGTGAGCCAACCTTCATTTTTTTTTTATCACAGTTAATTTTGGAAGGATTATTAACTAAGCATGTTGTTGGCTTATTATTAGAAAGTATTACACCTGGTTTACAAGTGAAGGGAAAATGGGCAGCTGACAAGTTTGCAAAGGAAACGTCATTAGGATGAAAACGGAACAGGGTACTGGGCTTCACTTGAACCCCTGAGCTTCTAATCTCTCTTCAGGAAAAGGATGTGTAAACAGTTTTATTTGACAGGCCTGTTTGCTTGCTCTGCTGATAGATATATTTAATCATTCTCACAGCTAAATGCTTTAGAAGTTGCTTTCATAAATGTTTTAGTAATTTTTATTGAAAAGCAGGATATCCATCCCCTCTAAAACTCTGATCAGTGAAGTTCAGGCTCTACTATGACCCTGTACAAATGAGTGTAATTTAAAGAAAATGCATAAAATCTTATCTGCTCAAACATTCCAAAAGAAAAATGTAATCAACAGTGAATGAAATGCAATAGGCACACAGATGTGAGTGTCCACCTTGAAAACAACACAGTCACCTTTGCTGCGGGACTGGGGATCCGAGAAATGATTATGCTCTCAAGGTCCAGCTATGTGAGTTCTTCGTTTTCTCAAAAAAGAAAAAAGAAAAAAGAAAAAAGGAAAAAGAAAAAGAAAAATACTTCCTTTGAAAATAGAGCATGAGATACTGAAAAGCCTTAGGGACCACTGTATTGTATTTTCCTCTTGTTTATGAATCAGTAATGCAACCACAGACAAGTCTCATCTTCCACTAAGTACTGATGAGTCTTGAAAAATCCTCCTTTACATCCATATTTCTTGGTGACAGGCAGAGAGGAATGCACTTTTCCATCGAGGTGAAATCTGCCTCCTCTCTTGATGATTCTTGGTATTTCATCCCATAGATAGTTATCTAAGAAGCTGTAGCTCAGTATAGTATTTCGATATTGGAAATAGTGGTTTTAATTGGCTCTAGAATCTAACATTGCAATTAATGGCCAAAAAGGAAAAAAACAAAACAACAAAACAAACAAACAAACAAAAAAAAAAACAACGGAGGGGTTTGACTGAAAGCCCCCCGAGAAGGAAGATAAAAAATATATCTCTGTTTTGTTCTCTCTTTTCCACTTTTTGCAAACAAAGAAGCTGTAAAACAATACCAGCTTATTTTGTCACAGACTACAAGTAAGAAAGCATATCTATGCACTGGGGATGTAAACTGGTGGGGGAGTACTTGCCTGACAATCGACACATGCTGTTACCACAACAGGACTTAAATGTGTATATGAAATACATGTTCGGACATTCCAGACAACTACTGCGTAACTCACAGGTTTCCACTCAATCTCCCAAGCAACAACTTAAAATTGGTTTTAATATGTATTGGTTGAGATGCCATGAAATGATTCCAGAGATCCACAGATTTCTTGGTCAGACAATAAACAGCAGGATAAGGGCCTGACTTTTTAAAAAAAGCATTTGTTAGACAGTACTGAGTATTATTTAAAATAATGATAGAGAAACAGCAAAAGTACTATGTAATTCATTTCAGAATCTTGAACTACAAAGTTCCTAAACACAATGAATATTCCTCACACATACTTGTTAGAAAAAAAATTACAGATAATTTTCAAATATGTTGTAAACATGGAAAGAAGAAGGAAGTAAAACAAATCAAAATGATAAATGGAAAATATAGACTTGATTTGGAAGTGTGACTCAATATTTGACTATTTACCTAGAATGAATTAAAAACCCAGATTTGATTTTAAGCACTGAAGAACTAATTGAAAAACAATTTGAAGATCTAAGCATTTGAATGTCTTAACTCTTCATTTGAAAATATAAGATATTAAAAGCATATATAGCTTGAGTGGTGTCTTTCTCCTGGAGTTCTGATCGGGTTGTAAGTTGTGTGCAGATGTGTTGGGGAGGGTGGGAAGAGAACATCAATACAGAAGAGAATATTGGCATTGACTTGCAGAGAATTGACCTATGACCTTCAGATGGAGTGAGGTAATGTTGCTGCCTCAAAGTATTTATTTTCTATATGAAAAATAGAAAATTGTGATAAAACAAGAAAATTTAACAAGAATAGTACCATTTTTCCTCCCCAAGGATTATATTTTTATTCTGTTCAGTTTTCTATTTTACCTATACAGTTTTCTTTGGGAAAACATTTTTTTACAGATCAGAAAATCTTATTTTACATAATACAAAAACAAAAATATTGTTTGTATATGTAAAATTCAGTAACTAATAAATTACATTTATCCAAGTACTCTGATGTAATTTAGTTACAATCTATAGTAATACTGAGATGTAGGTCACAGAATGTTTTAGGAAAAAAGTATTCTTTATATGAAATATGCATTGGCATAGAGTATAATTACATAAAAAGTTGAAAGACCTAGTTTGTATGCCCCTTAGGACAGAAATTAAATGTACAAAGCTTATTTGAGTCTCCCAACTGTCTCAGCCTTCTCTTGTCTTCAAACAAAACAGCATGCTGCCTGATTCCATGCTGAGACCTGTAGGTACTGGTTGCGCCTTCAGAAACATCTGCCTTCTTACTGCCATTCAGTTACCGAGTCGTGTGTCAGGGATTCAGTGATGAAACACCCGAGCTAAAGCTGCCGGGCCCTGTCTCACTGTGTGATATTTTTTCTTTCAATGTTTCACCATGGGCCATTTTCTTTTCATGTAAATTTGTTTACTGTATGTTTTTCTACATTAACCTTTTGTCCTGTGATGGAAGACCGTATGTGGCATGCTTGCTGTAGTACTTCTCTTGCCTAGAACCATCGCCAATACTCTGTGTTTTTAACAAGAATACATCCAACGTTCTTAGAGAAAGCAAACATAAAACTCATAGTGTTAGTCCTATGATTTACATTTATTCAAACATGAAAATTAGTTGAGCATAAAGTAGCAGCACTTATCATGATCAATAAAAACATAAGTCTTAACTAAAATGCCATTGAGAAATAAACACGGTCTTAAAATTGAAAGAGCCTTCTTTAGAAGACAAGTACATGGCATGGTATGTTTTTATTCCAAGGAATTTGAAGTAGTCACTTGTAATTCAAAGTTGGATAATCTATTCCTCCCCATTACTGTGGTTCTCCTCTACAGTGGTACTGACCGGGGTTACTGGGATGAGCAGTCACTATAAGTGGGAGAAACAAGAGAAGTTAATGACTGAGAGGAACAAAATGGCCTCTAGACAAACTGATAGAGAATCTAATGCTGGGGATCTTCAAATGCACAAACAGAAGGCTGAGCTGCTGGTGTTGCTGATTGGTTATATAGCTAATAGAAGATCTACAAGAGTTGTGCGGGGTAGATATGATTATTTGGAGGAGACAAATGTGATACCTTTACCTTTGAATACAGTACATTTCAGATAACTGTGAGGCATCGAAGCACTATTTAATATATTGTTTATTATGGTCTATTGTACATGATTTTATAGGTATGAAAAAACTGGTCCTGACTTTTGACAAATCATTAGTTTTCTGGAAAATGTATTTATATAACTATTTATTTTGTGTAGATCAACCACATATTCCTTACTGGGTGATTATGAAGATGAGGAGTAATTTGCAGTACTTAGGACATAACTTAACCATATTCCTCTGTCATCATAGCCAGCTCACCATCATTATTTTAATTTTCAAATTTGTCTTCAGCATCTCATAGTAATGAAGAGATGAATCTATGTCATAATCATGAAATCTAAATAAAACTATATTTGAAAGACAGCTGAAGTCAGGTGAAATTTTGCTTGTATTGAATGCAGAAAGAAGAAATAGTATAAACTTGAAGGTTTCTGGTTTTGACAAAAAGAAGAGTTTATTATTATTATTATTATTATTATTATTAATATTATTGGGTTTTTGAGACAGGGTATCTCTGTGTAGTTTTGGTTCCTGTTCTGGATCTCACTCTGTAGACCAGGCTGACCTCAAACTCATAGAAATCCTCCTGGCTCTGCCTCCCAAATGCTGGGATTAAAGGCGTGCACCACTGCTGCCTAGCGAGAACAGTATTTTTAACTGACTTAGACAATGGAGGATGAGAATGCAGTTTAGAAAGGAGAAACATAAGGAGACCACTTCCAATAAGAGTATTTAATTTATAAGGTGTGTCCCGGTGCGAAGACAAGGATTTAGATTGTGATGAGGAGGCAAGACCTAGGATGAAGTTCAAGCAGTGGACATTTTTAAGGTGTAGTGGCAGATGGTACCACTGACAGGAGTGACGAGAAGATGGTACATGTCCGATGTTTGAGTAGAAATGAGAGGATGTGAGATGAGGTCGCAGGTGAGAAAGAAGATTCATGTGTCAGAGTTCTCAGGGAAATGCATAGTAGAGGTTTGCGTATTAAGAGACGAAAAGGTCAGATGACAGAAGATCTGATTTGGTGGGGGCTTAGTGGTTCAGCCTGGAATTAATGCATGGGAAAGACTATAATCTGAAACCCCCCAGAACTGCTCCAGGAGACCTAGCTGTAGAGGCAAACTGTAAGGCACTTAGAAGTCATAAGATAGATCCCTGGGAGCTAACTACGGTCAGAGAATGGGAACAAAGAAGGCTGTTAAATCAACAGGAGTTTTAGGAGGCAGGTATGTCATGAGAAAACTGAATTTCAGGATGACCAGAATCAAAGAGGGCATGCTTTGGAAAGCTCCACTCATGCTCTGGAATGTGCTTCCTTTCTCTCTGAATGCCTCTTTCTCTTGAACCTTACACTTAAATATCTTTAATTAATTATCTTTAGTAAAACTCAAATTCTGGTTAGAGAATAAACAGAAGAGGTATCTTAGAGGTAGAAGAGGACATTAATTGTACAGTAGCATTCCATTGCATTTATTTTAATTTTTGTTATGGGAGATAAAATCTAGTGACGGAGACAGTACCACCACTGAGCCACACAGCCCTATCACAACAGTAACTATAAGGAAGGAGGTGGGTGGAATGCCAGATTTACTCAATTACAGAGAAGAATGGGAGGGAGAGTGCCTGCCAAATGGCTTGTATCTTGTATCCTTGTAGTGAATCAGTTCATACAGCCCAAGAGTCTTGGTGGGTCTCCATATGGGGTGTTGACTCCAAGGTGGATTATGAAGAGCATAGGCCAGCAGCAACTGCAGTGAAGGGGTCGAGGTAGTCACTGAATGTGGGAAAGTAACTAGAACAAAATTTACACCCTGTTTTATTGAGATGTACATATATATATATATATATATGTACGGATACACACACATACATATATATATGAGATATATTTTTTTTCTATTGGTTTTTTTGTATGTTCACTTACATATTACTACTCTGGGACCTAACTAGAAGAGAAAATACATTCATACAAAGCCATCTGTCTTTGGGAAAACATTGGATTCTCTATACTTAACTGGTAATAAATTTTTACAATGTCTTTCCATTTGTGTAACATTACAATAGTAACCATATGTACTATCCACTATATACTATCCAGAATGGGGTTGACAATCCTATGAAATTTGGAATGATGAGGGCCACTTCCATTCAACTCTACCTAAAGGAAGAAAAATAAGGTTGAATTGGTATTTATCCATTCACAGATTTGTGTCGTTCCATTAGTTCATCATCAATAATGAAAACACTATCACAATGAACATAACTAAGCTGCACAGGAGGTGCTGGTGCTGGCGATAGGACCTGGTAATTAGGATATGTAGGCCTGGAGAGGTATTTGCAGAGCCCAACCATGAAGACTTGATCAAGTAGCTTTATATGCTTTCACACCTGCACAGTGACTGACAGGTAGACCAAGCTGTTCATTTGGAGGAGGAGCACATCATTTTCATTCCTTTCATACATGACTGAGAACCCATGGCATGAAGATAGATGAGATTCTGTACATCTTTGATGAAAAGAAATGGAAGATACAGGGAGATCTTTCTCATCTTGTGTGAGCCCTGTTTGGATAGCTCAGCTTTTAGGAAACAGTTTCAGTGCTGCCTGTCCTGGATGCTCCAGTCTGACAGGCATTTCAATAACCACCAATAGGAACATCTGCCATGCTTGGCCGGGTGGCCCTATGAGTGTGCACACTGAAACCTCCTTAGACATCATGAGAACTGGCAGATGAAGTACTCTTGCTGTCATGGCTTTTAGTGAGGACAAGAATGGCAAGAAAGTGGGTTAGGCCCGCCCAGAATGGAGGAGGATATTGATGGTAATCTCTGTGGGCATAGCACCTTACTGACTTGGCCTGGCCCAGATTCTGATGGATTAGTTTTCACGGGTCATATTTGGGAGCTTCAGTGCTAAGTACTTGTTTCTGCACATGAGGAAGAGCAACTGGGCAGCCCCTTACCTCAATTCTAACACCTTATATCAAACCAGGGATCTGGACTCCAAGTCCCATGCAGATGGGGAAGATGCATACAGTGCGAAGCGGCATTTGTCAAAGAGAGCAGATGGGTTGAGAAAGCAGATGGTGCCAAAGAAGGCAGGTAGTGTGGTTCTAGGCTCCAGGGAGGACCAGGAGACTCAGTGGTTCTAAGGTTCTTGGTTCTAAGGAGTCCTGTCGACAGGAAAGCCCACCTGGAGACGACAGTGACGGCAGCAGCAATGATGTCCAAGATGTTTGTGTGGCTTGAGTTCTACCTCTGGAAGCTTGCTTGAACACTGACGTATTTGTTTTAGCCTGGGACTTGAACTCACTGTGTGGCTCAGGCAGCCTCTGCCGTGGCGATTCTCCTGCCTCAGCTTCCAGGATAATTGAGATCACAGGTGTGTACCACCAGGCCTGTCAAAGTAACATATTTTAACCACATTTATCCTCTGAACTGGTATGTTCTCTGTAATATCTGCTTTGTGGTACCTTAGAGTAAACTGCATGACTTATTAGTTTTCACTCTTAATAGCCACCTTCTAGAAGACCTACTGCGATCATGAAGTCATACCTAATCACAGAACCTGATGTGTAGGAGTCAAGGAAGCTTGAGAACTTTCATGACAGAATCTTCTTTGGTTTCTACCATGCTGCCATTGTACCCTGGTGGTAGTGACTCTATACTGCATTGTATTGACTGCAGGTTTCTCCTACAATGACAAAAAGAAATGGGGAGACCTCAGAAGCTCCCAGCTTCCAAAGCTTGCCATTGTTTATGTAGGTTTCATTCTTGGCATTCCAAGAGGGAAATGAGGTAATTCCTCATGCCCCTCTACCTCTTTTGTGCAAGCAATATATTCTTGCTTTCTCTGGAAACTGCCCATGTTCTTCCCTCTTCTTTTTGAGGATGAAGTTTTTGCTTACCTAGTGGAACAAAGTGATAAGTTCTAGACTTCTACATAGGCAGAATTTGTATATTTTAAGGAAATTTTAAAGACAAGCAGAAATTAAATTTCAATATGTAATCTAAAAATAAAAATATAAAAAGAAAATTAAAAATCAAAATTTTAATTAAACATCACTAATGGAAGGAGCTATAATTCAATCAAGATGTATTTTTATTTGCCTCTTAATCACCATAGTTTCCTGGCAAAGAAGGAAAACAGAACACTATAAGAAAGTTTTACAAGTATTTCACATTTATCCACATGTAAAAATTAGCAACTACTAAATCTTATTACTAGAAAGAATGAGATTTTTGAATAGTCTGTTTTATAGGTGATAGACTTGTTTTCTCAGGGAGCCTTAAAGCAATCACTGTCCACAGAGCTTCCTGCCAGAGCTCATCCTGACTCCACTCATCCTACCTCCACTCACCACCTCATGATAATCTCATCCTGCCTACATTCCTGACATTTTCGTTAGAGGTGATAAAGCCCTGCAGAAGTAGTTTGAAGTGAATGGGTTCTGCTAAATTCAAGAATATTTTGACTGTTAACCTTCTCTTTGAATTTTAGGTGACCATACGCGATTATTAACAGTACAGATTTATCTCTACTAAATACACCTTAAAGAGGTTTTTAGACAATGGAAGCTTTGCTGATGTGAAGGGTATTTCCTTCCTGGTGTGTCTAACCTAACAAATTACATGTAAAGGACATAAACTTCTTTATATTATCCATAAACATAATAAAAAATGTTCCATCACATAACATTGACTCAGTCAATAATTTTAGGCTTCGCCTTAGGGTTTGAAGAGAAAATTATTCCTGCTACACATTTTAATTATGCTATAAACTTTGGGAAATAGCTATTGATCTTCAGCATCTGGTGTCAGAAAGTGTTTTCTTTCTTGTTCTAAGGCCAGGGAGATTTGTACATAGGTTCAAAATGAAGAATTCCAAAGGAATCAAAAATAGAGTGGGCACAATAAACACTTGGTTGTTGTATTTGAGCAACTAAAATGTTTGATGGCTTAAAAATAATGTCTGAACATCTTTCTGCAGACCAGGCACACATGTGAGTTAAGAAATATGTTACCTTGAAAGGCCTGGTGGTACACCTGTGATCCCAATTATCCTGAAAGCTGAGGCAGGAAAATCACAGTTTAGGAGTTGTCTGAGCTACGAAGTAAGTTCAAGGCCAGGCTAAGAAACCTTGTGAGGCATTGTCTCAAAACTAAATATTCAGCAAGAACTGGGATATTGCTCAGTGGTACTTGCTTATCCAGAATGAACAAAACCTGGGGCCAATCCTCAGTTACATCAAAAGTAAAATAAAATAAAACAAAAAGAAACACATATCTTGTTTTAGTCATTCTCTAATGGTATTTTTGGTGAACTTTTCTATTTTAATAGAGAAATAAAAAGACCTAAGAAGAAAATAACATTTAAAGTACATTTATGAACTTCTAAGTCCTTTTTGGTTCTCTTCTTTCACTCCTGTTGGCAAATCCCTCCTCCTTGTTCCCCTTCTTCCTCTGTTTCCTGTAGTCCAGGCTGGCATCTAACCCACATCCAAAGACCTGAGATTTGAAGTATAACCAACCACACCCAGCTCACGACTTAAATGTTTCTTAAAACTGTATGAAATGCAGTGAACTTTCTGACTGTATTTTAGAAGTGAATATTCCCTATTTTTCACCCTCAAATCATTACATTATTCCACTAAGATTAAGCAGACATTCACCTCCAATGATAATGATTATGAGTGACAATAAGCATAACTAGTCCTAGCTGAACTTTTATTAAAGATAAAGATTATGATAAACAGTAGTATATATGGCAAGATTTAACAGTCACATCCACTGTGTGAGAATGATCCTTTATTTCCCCTTCCACAGAAGGCTCTGTTAGGCAATATTGGAATTACATGGTAAAGTCAGGGCTCAAACCCACATCTGTCTTTCATATATTCATGTTCTTCATCATTAAGTATAGGATCCTTCAGCTGACATTTTCAGCACAAGGAAACACAAGTTTAGAACTTTTCATTAAAGTAGATTTACATATAAATTTAATGGTACCAAATGAATTTGCTATTGGGTCAGTTAATACTACATCCCTTTGACAGAATACCTGTAATAATCAATTTATACTGGTTTATTTCAGTTCAGAGGTGTCGGGGTCTCAGCCTATGGTTGATTAGTTGCATTGTATTTAGATCTGTGATAAAGGAGCTCATCTGGCGGGAATGAGTGTGGCAAAGAGTTGTCACTGGTGACAACCAGGAAATAAAGAAACAACAAAGAGAAGCAAGTGTACATTTTTTTCAGGGTTGGGAGTTGAGACAGAACTTTTCTGTGTAGCTGAGGCTGACTTCAAACATGTGGTACTTCTGCTTCAGCCTGTGGGTGTTGCGATTGTGAGTACGCTGCGTACCTAGCCTCCAACGATGTCTGAGTCTGGGGGCTGTCACTCACCATCTGCTGGAACTTTCCCACATATCACAGATACAATCTACATAAAGATAATGTTCCATGCAGTTTTTACACAGTCCAATATATAAGCAAAAATTTTTATACTTAAATTTTTGTTTCAGTCTTCAACATCTACCTGTTAGCAAAGATTGTCTCCCAACCATATTATAGTATAGCTGGTAGGTGTGTGTGTGTGTGTGTGTGTGTGTGTGTGTGTGATTTTATAAAACAGTGGGCCTTTGCCACTTTTGTGATTTTGAACAGCCATGGGACTTAGGCATTATATTAAAATGTATACTTTTAAAAGAAGGATAGTCTACTATACATTGGATGCTGGCTCTTGGTACTTAGGTTTTAGTGTTATATTTATTCACGGTATCCTGCTTGGGAAGAGGAATATTTAAGCACAGTAAGTGAGATCTGCTTCATCTTCTAATCAAATAAATGGAGAGAGTATTCAAGATAAGACTTCCTTTTTACAAAGGTGGATTGGCGTGACCAGAGCATCTGGAGAACGTCACGTATCAACTTATCATATATTCCCGGTTAGCATTAGACAGAGTGATGACTGCTTTTCTGAGCTGGCATAAGTCATGCTTCCAGCCTGCTCTTGCCATAGACTTGTAAGGGCAGCTACAGTTCAGATGTAATCTCTACACATATGCACCCATGCAGTCAAAACTTTGTGCCCATTCAACAGACAGAACATGAGCACATTTCATAGCTGTTAACCACATTTTGTAAGAGATGGTTTTGTGGAAGGCACCAGGGTCTCATAATGATTTTGCTCCTCCATAAGAACTAAATATCAATGCCTCTCCATTCCTCTCTCCCCTACTGATACTTAATGTGCCCAGTTAAAATACTTGCATAATGGACAAGAAGGCAGCATGGGGTTTCCTGGCCTTCTTGCCTGCCAAATTGACAGGTTGCGTTGCAGCAGGGGTACAGCAAAGCAGCTATAATGTTCAGGGTGACAAAACACATGTGATACGACTGAGGCATTTTGTGGGAATGGCATGTTATGGCAAGAATTGGCCTCAAGAGATTATATTGAGGTTCTGGGTGTAAAGGCAATCTATATGTGTGTAAAGGCATCATTAAGGTGAACACTTAAGTTAGAAAGATAACCTTGACAGGCAGTGTGAAGGACTTTGCAACACAGTTGTTTTTTTTTTAATATGTTTAATATTTTACAAGTGTCCTATTTCTATTAGTAGAATCAAGGAGCACCTGTCTTGGATGATGTGATCTTTTCTGACAACTGGACATATTATTCAACTGTCAGGAGTGCAGTAATGGCTGGCTTGTTGAAATTCACATTTGTGAAAAAAATTCAACATCATCCAATGCATTTTAAGAACACTTTTAGTCTTTTGTGTCAACCTGCTTTCTGTAGAATGTAACCTAAAATGTAACAAATCAAATTCAATATAAATGCAATACATTCATCTCAAACTTACAGATTTATCAATTATTTAATTAAAAGAAGTAAATTATGGATGATAGATAAAAAATTTGCTTACTATATATGTACTCTAATATTTGAATATAAGTACAGAGAAATATGGGCTTCTAGATACCATTGATGGACTACCAGTATATTGACTGAGAATGAAGTTTTCTATATATATTCTATATTTCTATATGAAGTTTTCTAAATGTATATATGTACATTTAATAAGAGACAAGGTATATGGAATTCACTGTATTTTCAAAGTAATTTATAATTCCAGTATCAAGATGATTTAATTTTTTCCATATTCAAAATTATATAATTCAGTTGTCATCCTTATATATTTCTGTTAATGTATATTAATATATTTTCCTGAGACACAGGTGTATTTTTTCTATTACAAATAACTCTTTCCATTTGTAATAAATGATTTATATTTCTCAGTAATAAATATCTTAATAAGAAAGACTTTTGAACATTTTTGGTCAACATATCAAATCAATATTTGATTAAAAACAATATCAAATCAAAGTAATATCTGCTAGTGGGGACTAAATTGTTACTTCCCCGTTTTTCACTTATAAAGACCATTAAAACTGAAAGTGAAAGAGATACCTATATACCTAATATAGAGAAAAATATTCCTAGGAAAAATAAAAATATTAAAATTTGGGAAGATAGCTCAATCAGTAAAGTACTTTCCATGAAAGCATGAGGACCTGAGTTGATTCCCCAGCACTGTATAAAAATCCTGAAAACTGTGGTGCATGCTTCTAATCTCAGGGCTGGGGAGGAAAAGAGGGATGGACCCCTGCAGTTTAGTGATTCCCTGGCACTGTACAAAAATCCTAAGAACTGTGGTGCATGCTTCTAATCTCAAGGCAGGAGAGGAGAAGAGGGATGGACCCCTGCAGTTTAGTGGCCAGTAGGTTTTGCTTATACTGTGAGTTCGGCCAATTGGAGACTCTGTCTCAGTAAACAAAGTGGACGAACGAACCCAGAGGAATGACAGTGGAGATTGACATTTGGCCTCACATACTGGCACACACCAGTCTAGACACATGAATCTACACTTGCACAAAGGTATGCACACAATCAGAAATAATACTAAGCTGCTTATAAAAATATTTTAAATAAATTATACAGATAATTAACTTAAGATTGAGTAATAGAGAAATACTAAGTTCCTTGAAGGAAATAAAATATATATGTAATATATAATAAGATTAAATTTAATCATGCATATTGTATAGTACAATGGTATGTAATTTTCCACAAAAATATTACATAATATTTTTCTCTTTCTATGTATCAGGATAAAATTTCTTTTCCTGTTCTGTGGCTCCCTTAGAACAAAACAAAACAATGAGACAGTAAGAACCACTGAAGTTGAAGGGTTTAATTTGTCTTTCCTCTTCCTCTTGTTTCCTGCATTTCCTTTATTTCCAGACTAACGAGTCTCTCTCCCTCTTTGTTGTTTTTTATTATAATATATTGCCGTAAATTATTGTGTTAAATTTCCTCCTAGTAAACGAGCCTAAATATATACACAATGATGGAATTTGTAATACAAATGAGAAGGAAAATTTGTGTGTGTGAGCTCACTTGCACTGTCTTCTCTAAATACTGCTGTATAGATACAGCCATTAGGATGTTGGCTGGCTGAGGTTTTAGTCTTTGACGTCTGTAGGAATATCTCCAATCACTGTGAATTGCCTGGAACTTGGCAGACTGAGAATCGACATGACACGTTGCTGTCTTTCATTATATTGTGTTTTATGAGCAATCCTCTATGAGCTGAAAAGAATGGAAGATGCTTTGGAGAAGAGACATCTGTGTACTGACTTAGCTAACTTGGGCTACCATATCAAACTCCCATAATTGGTGGTTTAAGTAATAGACATCTATTGTTTACAGTGCTGAGCAGAATACCATCAAGGCACTGGCAGAATCAGATCATGGGAAAGGCTCTGTTTCTGATTTGACAATGGCACCATGCTGAGGCCTTGCAATGGGGGTTAAGTTGTTTTCTACCCATTCTTCCCATGGGAGCTCGGACCTCCTCCACATTACATCAAGACCTAATTACCCCAAAAAGACTCTACCTCCAAAGGCTGCCACCTTAGCTTAGCCAGTTAATAATGATTCACGCTTCAAAACAACACTTGATGCATATGGGGTAGAAAGATTATCTTTCTCTGTCCTCAGTTCTGGCAGCATCATTCAGAAAAGATTCCTCTTTGTCCTGCTAAGCCATAGCAACGACAGGAAAGTATCATTTTGAGTACATTTCGCTTGGACTTCGATTACACTTCAGATTTTATGTTTATTTGAGTGTTATTTCTACTCAGTACTATAACTACATTGTTTCCATTAATGAGCCATAACTTTTGGTGTCTAAGTGTTTAAACATATGTGATACAGAGAAAAGATGAGCCATTGAAGGAGACTCCTGTGAAGAAAGTGTTGAGAACTACAGCTGGAAGGTACAAATGGGGATTTGAGCTGATTGTAAACTTTTGCATAATTTAAGAACAGCATAGTTTGTCCTCATAAGAAAAAAAAAGAAGTTTGCTCTTAATATGAATTTATTGTGAACAAATATAGTATAGCATAATTGGAACTACCAATCACTCGACATAAGAGGATTCACATGCGTGTAGCTGTAAAGTTATTTTATGTCACTTCTGAAACTTGTGCCCAAGTTTTAAATAATAGCTGTATGTGTAACATAGGTGGAGGCGTGAATTTAAGAACACAGAATGACACACTGGGCCCATCAAAGTTGGTCTAGTGTCTAATTTTAAAAATGCCATTACAATTAAGTCATAATATATAACAACCTAACAATATCTTCAAAAATAAACCTACATAAAGTACTTCAAAGAAAAACCATGGTTGTATAATTAAATGCCATAAACTTACCACATAGAAAATTACTGATTGGAAAGTTGAAACGCAGATGAAAGGTTTGTATTATTAATGCAATTTTCTTCATGCAAATTTTTCTCTCTTTATTTGTTAGTTCTCATAATCTGGATTTGGCGACCTACTGAATCATTTTTTGAGAACATTTGTTCCCTATTTAGATAAATGTGCTAAAATTTCCTGAGTTTAAGCATGTTACTCTGGAAAACCCCAAATATTGCAAAAACCCTACATATTTGACGTTCAGCTTTCATTATTCTTTTTTACCAGTACTTTCCCTTTGGCAGCTACCTTGTATTTCTCTTGTGAATGTGACTTTGAAATGAAGTACAATAAGTCTACTTTATTAAAGAACGTCTTGTCTGTAGACACTTTTAATTGCAAAGATAAGGAAACTCTATTTTATTCCCTATTAATCTTGTCAAAGAGGCTCCTAAAGTAATCCCCCTTTTCCCTGGTCCCATGCAAGTTGTCCTCGGGTCTAAAATCTGAAAGAACCAATTGCGTGTTTTCAGTGACCTTGTCTTTTACCACATACACTTAAATAGCTATTGGATTACAACCCATTTTTTTTTTAGTTTTCAATATTTCTTGTCCATTTCTGATTAAATTATATGTTTCTTTCATAATTTTGAAATGCAAATTATTTTCTTATCCATATGATTTTCTGAATTTCATTTTTATAAATCTAGTATTATACTTTGTATGGGTAATTTCTTCAAGAGAATTATAAAATTTACATTCACAATTTTCTGGGGGTCCCCCACACTCAAAAAAAAACAAAACAAAAAATCAACAACCCAGAATCCCATTATCTTACTCCTATCTGTAACAAAACTCCTTTAAATTACTGTTTTGTCTAATCCCTTCTATTTCATCCTAAGCCCGTTCTCCCCAGGGTTTGCCCTAGTTAGTCACCAATATTGCTCTTCTCAGGGATTATAACTCCCTTCACGCACAGAAATCTGTTAGTAGATTCTCAGCTCTCTCCCCTGAGCGGCAGCTGGCAGTGCTGGCCAAGCCTTCCTCCCTCCTCCCTTGACTTAAGGTTGGTTCTGGACTTCCTCCTTTGCCTCTGCATTGCTGCTCTGTTGTCTTTCCAAAGTCTTTAGTTACTCCAGCTCTTATGCTCACTTCTTAGTGTTGCGGTGTCTCAGGGTCAGCCCTGGGTCATATCTCCTGCCCCAAGCCTCCTCAGGGATCTCTTATGGGCATTATGCTAATTGCCATCATCTTGCCATTTTCATTCCTGACCAACCTTAGACACATAAGGCAGAAGAAATACTCCGTCTCTTACTATATTTAGTAATGTCCAAAATTTGCCGTATTTCTACAGAATTGAATTCTCTAGATTTCCATATTTCAAACAAACAAGTTTCCCCAAGGTTTTTATTTAGCCAATAGGGAAATACTTGCTCCAGATGCATCCATATTTTGTCTGCTGTGGGAGTCCAGCTCCAACCTCCTCCCAGCTTTCAAAGGGTTCTTGAGTGGAAGAGAGAGGAATGAGGAAATATTAGGTAGAAAGATAGAAATAGACAATAAGAAAGACAGAGACACAGGATAGCTTTGGGAGGGCCCTGGGTCAATACCCAGCCACCTAGAGCTTTATTCAAAAGGGCTTTTTATAATATACCAAGGGGAGAGGCAAAAGACCTCGCCCTTGCAAGATCAAAGCACACTGTACAGCCAAGTGTAGTCCCTTTCAAACACCTGGTAAACACGCGCGTGGCAAAATCATCCCATTATGCAGCCCTGCTGGGTAAAGCAAGCTCGGATTCGCTGACCCTGAGCAACTTGGGCTCCCACAGACTGCTTCTCACCACTTCCACCAAGGTCACAGTAGTCTCAATTGCTATCACATCTTGTTAGCATGGGGCTGCGAGCTGCTCACTCTGTTCCTATTCCTTCCCTTCTAGCTTATATTCAGTGCATATAGTAGACATTCTAGAACATCCCCGATGTAATACAACTCTCTCAACTATCTTTTTCAACTAGCTCTTCCTCTACTTACACAATTCTTTCCACAGGTGTATAGACACTTGGGAGAGCTCTTCCACTTTCTTAAAAATCATGCTTGCACTTCAAGTTTCTTTGTTAGGCTTATTAGTTTCTTATTACTGTTGTAACAAATAACTACAAATGTGACCTGATATTCAAATAACAGATATTGATTCTTTCTTAAATCTGGAGCCCCAAATTCTGAAATCAAGGATTTAATATGGTTAGGTTCTTATGAGAGCTGTGAGTGAGAATGCATTATGCGCTTTCTCTGCTAGATTCTGGTGGCTACTGGTAATCCCTACTGCACCTAGGCTTGTAAACTTCAATCTTGGGCCTTTTCCTGTCTGTAGCAGAATCTCATCTCTTTCTCTCTCTCTCTTTCTCTCTCTCTCTCTCTCTCTCTCTCTCTCTCTCTCTCTCTCTGGTCTCATCACTTGTGTTCTGAGTGTTTCTTTTTTTTAAGTTTAATGAAAAAATTTCATACAATATATTAGGATCATATTCTACCCCCTCCCAACTCTCCTGAGATCCTTCCCATCTTCTTACACACCCAACTTCATTCTGTCTCTCTCTCTCTCTCTCATCAAAAAAGAATGAAACATAAAAAATAACCAAACCATCATTCAAAGTGAACATTAAACAAACTAACTAAGGAGAGTGAGAGAGAGGAAGACAAAACAAAAAGGGCGCCCCACCCCCCAAAAGAAAAAGGAAACCAACACGGGATGAAGAACTTTGTAAAAGTGGTGTGGTGACTTACATGGAGACAACATAATTTTTAAACACCATGTACTTGAGGAATAATTAAAGAGAAATTAGTGCATTTCTTTGGAATGTCTTATGTTTCAAAGATCCTTGGTGGTAAGAATAGGAAGGACAACTGAGGATGACGACTTTATTAATGCTATCTGGTGAAATGGCCCCGCCCTTCCTCCTCCAGATTGTAAAATTTGATACCCATTTGAAAGCTACATTGTTTCTTACATTTGCATTGGATGGACTGTTTAGAAAAGGCAAATGTTTCTAATAATGTCAAAATAAGTGGTGCGAATTTACCCAGTTATTCCAAACGACAGTCTCAATGGCTAACCAGCTGACCTTGACAGACACCCATGTTCTTTCCTAGTATATTGTGATTTCATTGCTTCTGGCCCCACAGGCCAGCCTTCCTTCTGTCACGTTTATACCAACAAATAAATGCCATCTGTGTAAACAACAGACCATCACAGAGAGACATTTGAGCCATTCTTCCACTTTCCTTAAACCTATGCTCTTCAACTATCTTCAGTTCGGACGTTCTGATGCTGAAGTCTGCATTGGTAGTTCCTGTTTCCTGACATTTTGCCTGAGTTCTCCACAGCCTGATTTCCACCATTACTGTTATTTTGATGATTGTCTGGGAAATGCCATTGATTGAATAGTAGATATTGGTTGCAGACAGCCATTTTCCCGTTTGGATGCTGTGGAACACAGAAGAGTATATGATTAATGAATGTGATGTGGAAAATCTTTGTGAATCTTGTCATCAGTATCATTATCACTTAGCTAAATACTGAGAGGTTTCTTTCTTTTTTTCTCCCTCCCTCCCTCCTTCCCTCCCTCCCTCCCTGCCTCCCTCCGTGTGTGTGTGTGTGTGTGTGTGTGTGTGTAAATTTGCTTGCAAGTCTGCATGCTCATGTGTATGCACATGCATGCAGAGGCCAGAGGTGGAAGTCAGTTTAATTTGAGAGAACACTGTGATTTATGTATTCATCCTCTAGCTGTTTTCTGGCCACCGTTTGTTGTGTTTGTGGATACAATGATGAAAAATGTAAATATCTCTCTTATGGGGTTTGCAAGTCAATACAATGTAATGGGAATATGACAGTGAATTAGTAACAGCACATATCTGCACGTAATCTGTTTTATAAAGCAAATCATGAGATCATGATCATCTCTTGAGGGTCATATGAGGATCATGAGACAGAGACTGAGGGTGTGAGAATCCTGGTGTTTAGACAGGATTTCAGGGCAGAATCATTAGAATAAAATATTTTACCTGAGCTCCACATGATGGAAAGAAGTCAGTGAACCCCTAGGGGAAAGTTTTGTTTCAAGGGGAAATCCCATGAGATGAGGCCCTGGAACATTCTGACATTTCAAAGGTGGCTAGCAAGTCTGGCATGTTATGAGCAGGAGCAAGAGAGGAGGAAGCAGGGACAGAGGTTAAAGGTCTTCATAGGCTCAGGAGTTTGGATCGGACACGAAGTACAGAAGGAGGCTTTAGCAGTGTGGAGGGAGGGGGCGATGAGATCCACCTTGAGAGCTGACTGCGGCTCTTACATAGAGCTGGAAAACAAAATCAAAGAAAGGAACCCGAGCTAAGCCGCCAGGTTTGTAGTTTGAATTATTGCGAAATGGAAAGTCCAATGGGCTGCGTTCATCTGTGTGCTCAGTGGGAGTCCCGAACGTTAGGTCTGTCACTGGGAAGCATTCTCCAGATGGAATTCATTCTCTTGAAACGTAGCACAGGTTAGAATGCTTTCTAAAGAATGCGTGATTGGGAAAAACTGAGTGACCAGCCTGTAAACGAAGTTAAATGCAATTATCTGAGAAAATAAAAGCTCATGTTTACAATGGAGATGTGGGAATAAATGAGGACAGTGTTTGCAGGGACTCTTCATATACCTTTCTCCTCGTAGTCAGTGTTCAGCATGAGCCAAGTGCTCTGTGGTACATTATGGTGATGAATTAGTCATCGAATTATTTTTCAAAGAGATTTTTGTCCTCGTCTGAGGAAGAATTCTTCTACTTATCAAGTGTAGCATCCTAATTAACCACAAAATTTTGTTTTGGGTGGTATGTAATGAACAGGGCTGGATTTTTTTGGGAGGGTAGGCAAGAAAAAAAATATTCACAATTTATTTTTGGACAGACAGCATCAGCAGGTAAAACCACAATGTAGCTCACAAATTCATTCACAAGGTGTGAGAAAGCCGTAGCTGGTGTGTTCTCTGTAACTATACCCACTTCATAGCGTAAACAGCAGCTGAACAGGCGAACAGTGGACACCTTATCACAGGGTTCACTTACAAACCCAGAGGGAAAGGCAGAGCTTGGCAAAAAAAAAAAAAAAGTTTTGTATCCTAAAATCAGGTGCAACAACACAGAGCAGAAACTTTGGTGAACAATCTCCATTCTCATTTTGACAGTAGAATTCCACAGGGCAAGAAGAATTTTCTACCTGGCAGCATGAGAAATGAGTCCCTCCTTCCTCATCAAACCATTAGAAGACTGTTACTGTAGCTGCTCAGAATTATTAGATGTACAAAAATGTAGTTAAAAACAAAAACAAACAAACAAACAAAACCCCAAAAGCATAGAACCAACAATGAAGACATCTTGAACACCCAACCCTGCTCACCAGCACAATATCTCTTAGATTTAAGACTTGGGAATACCTTGGAGGTCCCAAATTCCAAAATAGAGACTTTTTTGGCAACATAAATAAAAATCAGTGAAGTAGATAAATCAAAGCCCACACATCCAAGACTTTCCTGTCTCTGCTTTATAACCTTCCCAGTGGCAGAAGGTGGAGATGTGAAAATCTTCAGGACTTGGGATAAGAAAATTGAAGTAATAGAAAGATAACATGTGGAGCCACAGAACTGTTCTTGTGGAAGTCAGTTGATATTTCTTTAGCACGTTCTGTTGTAAGTGACAGCCCAGACTCATCATATCACCTGTACCCCAACTCACTTGCCTCCTTTATTTTATAACAAAATTGGATGGTATTCATTTCTATCTTTTTGTATTTTACCATTTTCTCTAATGTTCCATTACTTCAATATTTAAAACTTTAAAAGATTTAAATGAATTTTAGCTGTGTTTTTTTTTAACTCATGCTATAATTACTGTCATTTTCTTTAGTAAATGTGTTTATCAGTAAAATTTCTGGAGTTCTTTCCCCTCACTTGTCATAGTGATACCAGTTTTACTCATACAATCTTAATTGTTAAATACATTCCACTTGATTGGATTATTTTCATATTTACATCCATTATTGTGGAGGCCCACAGAGGTTTTCTAGTGAAATCTGAGTTTTACCCAACAGAACTGCATTAAGAGGATGATTGGACCCGGGCCTGGGTACCAAGTGTATGGAAGGGTCTATACTTGGTTGTATCCAGCAAGGGGAAGGTCTTTTCCCCCTCCCCTTGTCATTGTTATAAAAAGCCCTTTTAAATAAAGTTCTGGGCCATTGGGTATTGACCTAGGTCCTCCCAAAGCTATCCTGTGTTTCTGTCTTTCTTCTCGGCTAAGCCTATCATTCTATCTACAAGCTCTCCTATCTCCTCCTCATAGGAACCCTGAAAAGGATGGCGGCTGGTTCCCTACACATTATTTAAAGAACTGTTTTTGTTAGTTGCTTAGGATTCTCTCATGACAGAAGAAATGTCATCCATGATGCCTTCTGCATGAAGGTGCCGATCCCATAAATGGGGCAGGGAACAGTTATTCTAATTAACTTCCAAGTTCTTCAGATGATCACTTTTGGGGATGGACTTTGACATGTACTGTTGAGTGAACAAAACATTCTGTCTATACAGAAAAGATTGCAGACATGTCCCTTATATGAGGGTACAGGGAGCCGGCAATCTCACAGGCTGAAAGGATAAAGAAATCCCTCACTGGAGTCTCATAGTGGTGCTTTTTGGTCTCACGCTTAACTTAAGATATCAGGAGCAACCAACTTTTTTGATTATAAGTCATCAAGTCTACAACTCTTTGTAATAGTGGCAGTAGCTGTGATGTTGGATAATTCCACTGTACCAGTCATGGTTCTTCATGTATCTCTCAGCTGATCAAGGTTTGCATAGGAGCCGGGTGGTGGCGGTGCACGCCTTTAATCCCAGCACTCGGGAGGCAGAGCCAGGTAGATCTCCGTGTGTTCGAGGCCAGCCTGGTCTACAGAGCGAGATCCTGTAGGCACCAAAACTACACAGAGAAACCCTGTCTTGAAAAAAAATAACTTGCATAGGAGCTTTTCCATTTTTATACACTATTGTTTTAGCCTATGTTTCAGGAAGCTCCTAATTCAATATAACTGACCTTCTGTTCACTGATACGTGATTATTTAATCATCTCACCAGATTTTGCATCATGATAATTATTGAATAATAAGAATCAAATTGATGGTTGAAAGTCTAACTGCAGGCTACAATGAGAAAATAATAGTCAGAAAAGCAACAACATAAAGAAAAAGAGGCCATGGATTTGAAAGTCAGCAAGGGATGAGGTGCATCAGAGGGCTTGGAGGGAGGAAAGGAAGGGGAAATGATGTAATGATATTATAATCTCAAAAATATTTTAAATAGAGCATAATAGTAAAATAGGAACTTGTTCTCCTATTAATAAAAGAAAGTTGTGAGATGGCATAGTTAAAATTTGTATTGTTGTAAGTAAAGCAACTTGAAGAGGAGACAGTTTACTTTGGCTTACAAGTGCACATCACAGTCCGTCAGCTGAGGAAGTCAGGCAGGAACTCAAGGCAGGATCTTGGGGCCAGGAACTGATGCAAAAGCCACAGAGGAACACTGTTGACATGCTCCTCGTGACTTGCTCAGCCTGCTTTTATATCGTATCCAGGATCACTGGATGAGAGTTGGTACTGCTTACAGTGTGCTGGGCTATCCCACATCAATCATCAATCAAGAAAATGTTCCACAGGCTTGCCCACAGACTAATCTGGTGAGACGTTTTCTTAACTGAAGTTTACTCTTTCAAAATGACTCTAGCTTGTGTCAAATTGACATAAAACTAGCTGCCACACAAGTTTATTGGCAAGAGCAGTGGTCCTCAGTTCAAGTGCTGACTTTTCCTGCCCTTGAAGTATCTTAAACACTTTCAACCCACATCTTTTGACATTGCTCCTCAGCTAATTTATTGTAACAATCTCATATAAGACATGATGGACTTGCTTCCATTATGATGTAATCTAAAAGAGAGCTCACTTCCACGGAGCCTGATGTGCTGACCATGGTCATTTGGAGAGTTTATTTCATAGTGCATTCCAACCCTGTTCTCTGAGTATTTGTATTCTGTACTTATGTGGTTCTATTGTCTAGTGGTAACCAGCATAAGTATATAATTATATGCTTGTTTTGTTGGTAACAGATTTCAAGATGCTCTATTATTATGGTGCTGTTTGAATTATATTTACTGTATCAACATAAACATATAAATTAAGCTGAATTATTTGCTTGGTTTACTGTGAACTACAAGTTATTACAGTATTGTCAGCTTGAAAATGTTGCGTGACATTAAAACCATTAGACTTGACTTCAGAATCCTTATCATGTTTCCCTATGGTTCATTAGGAAATTCTGGAGCTCTCACTATGTATATTCTTTAGCATCATATGAAGCCCCTGCATAACAATTTAGATACAATTTATAATTCTCACAGTAGTTGGTGGCCTAGTTGATAACTTCTGTTAAGTTCCAAACTACATTCCTCTTTGCATAACCTAAGCTGCTGTCATTCCAACATAAACTTAATGAAAATTTTCTTTTGAAAAGTCTGGGGTATTTATATTACAAAGTTTGAATTACTTGTGATTTTTCCTTACTTTGGGTTTTCATAGGTAACCTAAACATAGTTTAAAGGATGTTAGTTTGTTATGTTAGAAAATTGTTACAATCATGTTATTTTATAATCTCTTTTAACTACTTTCTCTTTTCTCCTTGAGGACTATAAATAAAAACAAACCAAAGAATGGGAGTATTATACATATATTCCTTTAACCATGGGGTTCTACCACCTGTCTTTTTTTCCTGCCTCCTCTCCCGATGGCCATCACTGCTGTGATGACCCAGCTGCAATGTTGTCCTGTGTGTACTCTCATATCTCCGCTCTTCTGCCTTGACTTACTATTTCTTGTGAATGAAAAGGATCAGTCTTAAATAAGATCCAATACTGAGAGCTAGATGACTCAGAATATCTCATCTTACAGTCAATGCATTAAGGAATGTAGCATTAATAACTGACATGATAGGCTGAATTGCCTTCCATTTCTTTTGAAATGTTTCCAAGTAGTCAATTAATCATTTTCTGTTTCTCTTCCTTCTTGATATCTACATGCAGCTGAGATGAACATCTGTGGGCTTTTATGAGAGTTCTATGATAACAAGTATGGTTAAAGACTTTTTTTAAGAAATTTTTTTATCCATTTTACATATCAACCACAGAGCCCCCTCTCATCTCTCCTCCCTCTCCACCCAGTCTTCCCCCAGACCCACCACCCATGACCCACACCCCCATTCCCTCCTCCAAAAGGGTAAGGCCTTCCATGGGCAGTCAGCAAAGCCTGGTACATTCAGTTGAGGCAAGCCCAAGCCCCTCTCCCCCGCATCAAGGCTGTGCAAGGTGTCCCAACATAGGTAATGGGATCCAGAAAGCCAGCTCATGCACCAGGGATAGATCCTGATCCCATTGCCGGGGACCCCTCAAACAGACCAAGCTATACAACTGTCTCCTGTATGCAGAGGGCCTAGTCCAGTCCCATGCAGGCTCCACAGCTGTCAGTCTAGAGTTCGTGAGTTCCCATGAGCTTGGTTCTATTGTCTCTGTAGATTTCCCCATCATGTTCTTGATCCCCCCTCTTGCTCATGTAAGCCCTCTTCCCTCTCTTCAACTGGACTCCCTGAGCTTGGCCTGGTGCTTGACTGTGGATCTCTCCATCCGCTTCCATCAGTTACTTAAAAAGACTTTTTTTTTCTGGATTAAAACAACAACTGTGAAAAAGTTTTAAAGCAGGTCTCCCTGGAGACTGGGAATACATATGTGAATTTCCTCTTAATGTTTCTGAAGAGAAGTAAATACATATGGAGGTTACTGTGGCATGAATTTCTGCCGTGGTTTATGCTGCATGTGAGCCTGGGTCGTGTCTTGAGATACCATCAGTGGGTCAACCTGGAATGCTGCCTATAACCATTATGACGGTGAAATGTTATGAGTAGTATGTGCGCTTGCTAAACATTATTTATAAAAACAAAGAAACCTAATTTACCTTCCCTATATTTGAAGTTATAGTGAAGCTGAGCAAATTTGAAATGGATACTCCAAAACCTTCATTTAATGAGTGGTTGTAACTAATAAGCTGTTTTTCCTAAAACAAATTGTATCTAGGGACTAGCCAAATGAAGATAACACTGGTATTTTGGAAGAGGTCATAATATAGTGACAAAGTCATGTAACTAATATTAGCGTGAAAGGTGATATATGAAAGGAACATTTTGATTAGGAAGGATGAAAATGTAAGTGTTAATGATTCAGGAACACAAAAAGATGGGACTTTCCTGTTAGAAAATACAGGAAAAAATACAGTTACAAAGGACCATGTGCATGGCTGAGCACTTGTTGCCCATGCAGAGAATGAGCACTGGATTCCCAGCACCCATATAGGGCAGCTCACAAGAGCTTGTAACTGCAACACAGCAAATAAAACACTATCTTATGGCCTTTGCAGGCACCCACACCTGGGTGCGCACACAGACACGCAGATAAACATGAACAAAGTTTAAATAAACCTTTTACAAAAC
>CABHPH010131116.1:0-20894 GCA_902168325.1 Peromyscus nudipes | reverse complement strand
GGACCGCCCCGCCTCCCGGACCGCCCCGCCTCCCGGACCGCCCCGCCTCCCGGACCGCCCCTCACTGCACCATTTGCCCCTTTCTGATGCCACGCTCTCCCTCCGCCACGCCCTTAACCCTTCTTTCCTTCCCCTCTGCTGTCAGTTCCTAGGAGATCTGGGTAGTAGTAGAGTGAGGGTTCCTTATGCTTGTAAAGAACTCAGAAGCTTCTCCGAAGGTTCTTGAGAACCTAACACATCCATTCCATCCCCTAGAGTTTCTCCAGGGAAGAACAGTGCGTACCTGAGCAGGACTCGAGAAGGCCTGCACTCTCACGTTATAAAAAGGAGGATGATAAGACAGAGGGAAGGTCCAGTACAGTCAGAAAATTCACCTGCTTTGGGCACACATTCTATTTTCCTGACTCCTCACATGGTCTAGTTCCTAATGCACACCCCCCACAGGCCCCTAAGTTCCCACTGAGCCTTCCCAAAAGGTATAGGAAATTGCGAGGGAAGAAAATATGGTATTTTAGCATTTCTACTTCCAACAGGACTCCTTTGCTTTGCTTTTTGATTGTTTGATTTATTTTTTCATTTACAACATTTCTATTTGTGTGATTTTCCCCAAAATCTCAGCTGAATTGTACTTCCATGTAGCCGATTTTTTAAAAAAGCCATATTGTTGATTTTTCTCATCTATTTTGCTAAGTATATATGTGCAGTTGACTTTCCTCTCCAGGTCCTTGACTGAATTAATTTTTTTGTTTTTGTTTTTTTGTTTTTCGAGACAGGGTTTCTCTGTGTAGCTTTGCGCCTTTCCTGGAACTTGCTTTGGAGACCAGGCTGGCCTCGAACTCACAGAGATCCGCCTGCCTCTGCCTCCTGAGTGCTAGGATTAAAGGCGTGTGCCACCAACGCCCAGCTGAATTAATCTTTTTGTTTGAATCTTTTTTGAGGTCTTAAAGTATTTTTACTAGTAAACTTCTGAAGTCACCCAGCATTTTACCTGTTTCAGGATCTTTGAATCCAGTGGCCAAACTGTTTTGTTTTGAGACAGGGTCTCATTATATATCCTGAATGACCTGGGACTCTGTAGGGAGTCTTTCTCTGTCCCTCCAGTCATCTCCCAAATAATGACACGGAGACTTATTATTAATTATAAAAGCTTGGCCAATAACTGGGATTAAAGGTGTGCACCACCACGCCTGGATAGTTGTTTTGTTATTGTTGTTGTTTGGAGGAGTTGTCATGTTCTTTCTTGTTTCTTGCACTTCTGTGTGTAGTTTTGGTATCTGTTGATTCGAAGATGTCTTACTGGCTTACTTGCTGTTATTCTGACCGAGTGCCCTAACTCTCCAAGGCTCAGTCCCCAGCATCGCACTCCTAGAGGAGAAACAAAGTGCTGAGATGCAACAAAGGAAGACAGAAATACACTCCCAGTGACTGAGTTCAGCAATGTATGGCCAATAACCAAGGGACAGATTTCTAATACTACTGTAGAGGATGCTGTGAACCTTAAGATTATGTAGGGTAAATGTGAAAATAGCAAGAATATGAAGTACAGAAAGGAGAAAGAAGAAAAGCAAGCTCCAATAAAAGGAAGAAAAAGAGGAATGGGAAAGTATGTCATGGATGGGGAAGTGAAGAGAGAAAGGGTTTAGAAAAAAATAAAAATGAAGAGGGAAAATCCCACTGATAAAAAAGCCTGAATAATGAATTATATAAACATAAAGGGGATAAAAGATAAAAATATGCAATTTTTAAAAAGGTACAAAAGAAGAAAAAGAGTGCCAAGTAATAAAAAATGTAAATAATATAAACTAAACTTACGTATGAGATGTAAAACGTGAAAATACGTGAGAGAGAATTAAAAAGTTTCTAAAGACTGCAGTAAAGTGAAAACACTAACAGCGTACTAAGAAGAAAAAAGGGTGAAAGTAAAAGAGAAAGGAGAAAGGTGCAATGTGGAAGCAACCTCGTTCAGGGTGTTTGGAATTGCCCAGGAGAGGGGTGTTGTTGAACTTGCGGACTCTTGTCTTGAGCCTGTATTGAACAAGTGTCATGTGTCCTCCAGAGCTGTTGTAACATGAATTGCTAAATGGTCTTATTAATAAAAATCCTGGAGCCAGATATTGGAGTGAAAGCTGAAAGAAGAAGAATAGAACAAGCCAGCTGCAAGTTCTTACCAATAGGAAATCCTCAGCCCAAGGCAGCTACTTCCTGTATACTCATGCCTTATATACCTTTCTGTGCCCTGCCATCTTACTTCCTCTCTCTGCCCAGCTGTCACTTCCTGTGTGTCTGTACAGACCTCCAGACCTCTGGTTAACAAACACTGGGATTAAAGGCGTGTGCCACCATGCCTGGCTCTGTTTCCAGTGTGGTCTTGAACTCACAGAGATCCAGATGAATCTCTGCCTCCCGAATGCTAGGATTAAAGGCATGTGCTATCACTGCCTGACCTCTATGTTTAATATAGTGGCTGGCTTTGACCTCTGATCTCCTAGCAAGCTTTATTTGTTAGAACACAAATAAAATATCACCACAAACTGTCTTTACTTTGTTTTGTGTGTGTGTGTGTGTGTGTGTGTGTGTGTGTGTGTGTGTTTGTGTGTTTTCCCTTTGACATCTTTTAAAAAAAAACTTTTATTCTTTTCTCATTCTGACCAGTTTCCCCTCTGTCCACTCCTCCTTTCCTCTCCCCTACTTCCTCCTCCCCCAGATCAACTTGTTTTCCTTCAAAAGATAAAAATAAAAAATAAAAAGAGCAGACCTCCCAAGGATATCCACTGAACCGGCCTAACAAGATAATAAGATTGGGCACAAATCCTCATATCAGGGCTGGATGTGGCAACCCCTTAGGAGAAAAGGATCCCAAATGCAGGCAAAAGAGTCATAGACACACACACCCCACTCCCATTGTTGAAAGTCCCACAAGAACACCAAGCTATATGACCATAACGTATGTGCAAAGGGCCTAGGTCAGACCCATCCATACAGGATCCATGTTTATCTATTGAGAGTCTGTGAGTCCCTATGAGCCCTGCTTAGTTGATTCTGTGGCCCAAGTTCTCATGGTGTCCCCAACCCCTCTGGTTCCTACAATCCTTCCTTCCCTTCTTCTGCTGGGTTCCCCTGGCTCTACCTAGTGGTAGTGGATCTCTGCATCTGCTCCCATCAGTTGCTGGATGATGCCCTCTGATGACAATTGGGCTAGGCACTGATCTATGAGTATAGCAGAATATCATGAGGAATCTTTTTTTTTTTTTTTTTTTTTTTTTTTTGGTTTTTTGAGATAGGGTTTCACTGTGTAGTCCTGGCTGCCCTGGAACTCACCATGTAGACCAGGCTGGCCTTGAACTCACAGAGATCTGCATGTCTCTGCCTCCTGAGTGCTGGGATTAAAGACACGGGCCACCACTGCCCAGCTGACTTTTGTTGTTGTTGTTGTTGTTTTTGCCAGTCAAGTTTGTTTCTATCCTGGGTCTCTGGGCTGTCCTGCCTCTGGTCTCTGGCCATCCAGGCAGTGTCAGGCATGGGCTCCTTCTCATGGCATGGTGTGATGTGGTCCACAAGTTGTACCAGTCATGAGTTGACCACTCACACAAGTTCTGTGCCACATTGCCCCAGCACATCTTGCAGACAGGAAGGTTTTGTGGCTGGGTTGATGTCCCAATCCAACTGTTAAGAGTCTTACCTGGTTATAGAAGATGGCCAGTTTGGGCTCCTTATTCCCCATTACTAGGAGACTTCACTAGGGTCACTCTTGCAGATTCCAGGGAGTTTCCACTGCACTAGGTTTCTGGAGATGACTGGAATTGGGGGAATTTGGGGGAGTGATGTCTTTATCTTAGTAGCTTTACTTTGTTCATCAGGGACCTCTGCTGACCACACTTAGCTTTTTAGTTTGTGGATCAAGTTCTCCCATTCTCCTGAGATTATCTAGATCACAGTCCCTGGGGTGCTAATGGTCTAGCTAAGGATTGTCTGCTCAGTGCTTTGAGAAGGAGGAAAGTAACCAGAGTGGTGTTGTTGGTATTTTGGCTCTTTTGGGGGGCCTGCCACCCAGCTCCCAAATAAATCACACATGGAGTCTTACTATTAATTATAAATGTCCGGCTTATTTCTAGCCAGCTTTTCTTAAATTATTCCATCTACCTTTTGCCTCTGGGCTTTTCCCGTTCTCTTACTTCTATAAATCTTACTCTTCCTCCATGGCTTGCTGTGTAGCTGGGTGGCAGGTGCCTGGAGTCCTCCTCCTTTTCTGGCTACTTCTCTCATTCCTTCTTCCAGATTTCTCCTTCTATTTATCCTCTCTGTCTACCAGCCCTGCCTATTTCTCTCTCCTGCCTCACTATTGGCTGTTCAGCTCTTTATTAGCCCATCAGGTGTTTTAGATAGGCACAGTAACACAGCTTCACAGAGTTAAACAAATGCAACATAAACAAAAGTAACACACCTTAAAATAATATTCTAAAACACCAGAGCACTGAGTGTGTAGACAGAGCTTGTCTTGTGCTTTTCAATATGCAGCTGTGAACATCAGGCAGTCTGCTGGAGCTTCAGAGTTCTTAGACTCTGTAAGCTGAAAAATAATTATGTAAAGACACTGGAGTTTTGACAAAAATACACAAATAGAAATCATGGAAATGAAAAAAAGTCAAATAAAAATCAAAGTGTAAAACATTACCAATTGATGTGGCCAAGCAGAAGAAAGAGTATATGACAAGGTTGAGAAAACCATACATTCAAATATCAATAAAGAAAATAATGAGCAGGACAACAATGTTCAAGAACTCTGGGTTATGATCAAGAGACCAAAGTTAAGAATCTATGAGACAGAAAGGAGCTGAGATCAAAACTAAAGGCATAGAGAATCTATTCGTGAAATTATAGCAAGAAAAAAGCCCCAACTTTAGAGAAGGAAATGAACATCCAAACACAAGAGACATTTACAACTTCAAATAAGCATGGCCAGATTCTCTCCATGACACAGTGAGGAAGTAAAAAATATAAAGCAAAGAAACAATATTAAAAGCAGTAAGGGGAAAAAAAGCACTAACTCAGCTACAAAGGTGGACATAGAAGAATAATATAACTTTCAGCAGCAGCCCTAAAAGCTAAGAAGGTGTGGAACAATATATAACAAGACCTAAAAATAAATAACTCTAACTGCCACACCCATGACGGTGTTGCCCGCGTGACAAATGCCTTGGATAAGGTGGTCACGTGGGAAAGGGGGGTTCGTGGCCCTCGGGTCTATGCCCCTGGCGACCCCTTCTCAATCAGCCCGAATCATGGTGCCAGGCTACACGGAACCACGCAAAATCTGCTTGCAGAGGCTGGCTGGCAACTCTGCCCTTTTTCTCTTTGCAGCTGTGATTATTGCTGTTTTCTTGTGTATTGATTTCAGGAGGTTAGCTCTCAATGTTCCTGATGTGCCCCATAAAGAGAAGTGGCCTTAATACCCCCACCTATGATTCAAGCTTTTAGGCAAACAGTTAAAGAGGGTCCTAGAAGTTTGGGGGAATTTATGAATGATTTAGAGCAGAAAAGAACTTATGACTCAGAGGGACGAAGATTCTAGTAAAGAGTGAATGAAAGTAAAAGTCCAGGAACTCATAAGCAATCCACACACGCAGCCAACAGCAGCTACAAGAAAGCAGTTACAGAAATTAGCCATTCCTACAAGAATTATCCAGGGACAAATAGAGTTTCTCATCAAGGGTCGGTGGTGGCAACCCCCTAACTTTAATCCTAGATATAATAATTATTTGGAGCCATTGCCCTTTATGGGAGCTTACGATAAACATGGGAACCGATGGGTGAATCATAATAGTATGAAAACACAATGACATAAGTTACAGTTCATGGAAAGAATAGCTAGGTCCCAACCCCCCTGGTGCCTTCTCACCCACAGGCAAAGGTTAAATATTTTCACACAAATGAAACCATGGTTAGAACGATGGTGGGAAGGGTTTAATTTTGATGCAAAACAAAGGTCTAATAATTATGTAGAAGGAAAACTTCAGCTAGGGCCGTAATGCTCTCTGTTTGGATGAGGAACCACAAAAGAAGAAATAGAGTATGTACTCATGAGATCTGTTAATCATTCTGAGAAAATTGTGTGACTATATTGTTGACTCTATGTCTAACACTCTACTGGCCGATTGCCATGTTTCATCAAATCACTGTATAAAATTCACTGCTTGGTCTGAGTAAAATTGCAGCAGTTTCACAGCATACTCTGGTGTCTGTGTCTGTCTGTCATCGCCGAATCCCACTTATCCTGAGTACCTTCACCCCGTTCTCCCTCGGTCTGGTGACCCGGCTGAGACCCAGTCCGCGGCATCTAACCAAGATTGCTCTATCCAGCACAACTATCTTTTAAAATCAGTGCTGAGGCCAAGGATGTAGCTCAGTTGGTAAGCTTCTTGTCTAATGTACACAAATCCCTGGGTTCTGTCCCCAGGACCACATAAACCTGGCACAGTGGCAAATGCCTCTAATACCAGCAATTGGAAGGTGAGGACAGGAGGATCAGGAGCTCAAGGTCATCCGTGGCAATGTAGCAATTTGAAGTCAGCCAGAGCTACATAAGACCCCTATCAAAAAATCAAGTTCATTGGTTTAATTTAAACATTGGTGAAGCCAGGCGATGGTGGCGCACACCTTCAATCCCAGCACTCAGGAGGCAGAGCCAGGTGGATCTCTGTGAGTTTGAGGCCAGCCTGGTCTACAGAGTGAGTTCCAGGAAAGGTGTCAAAGCTACACAGAGAAACCCTGCCTCGAAAAACCAAATAAATAAATAAATAAATAAATAAATAAATAAATAAATAAATAAATAAATAAATAAAACATTAGTGAAATGGGAACATCTCAAGACAAGTAAAAACAAAGACAGTTCATGACCACCAAGCCAGCATTTAACAGAGAAGTTTTAAGGGAGTCACGAGAATGCAGAAAGAATAAACCATGAGAGGAATGTGAGTGAAGAAAAACTAGGAAGGAATCCATCATGTAATCCCTTTACGCTGATGTGGCGAGAAAGAAGAGCGCAAACAGTAACCCGACAGAAAACCAGCCAACAAAATTAGAGGAATTAGCTATGCAGAGAATGGAGCCGAGAGAGAGAGAGAGAGAGAGAGAGAGAGAGAGAGAGAGAGAGAGAGAGACTAGTTGCCTGTAGCAAAGTTGGAGGGACAGAGCTGTCTGGAGCCTTTGAAACTGTATCCCCTGATACTGGACCCACTGGATTTGGTGTTTCCTACTGGATCTCAGTCTTGCTTTGACTGGATTTTTCCTCACTATGCCTGATTCCTCCCTTTGGAAAATGGAATATTTATTCTATGCCATTGTATGCTGGAAGTATGTAATTTGTTTTTTTGTTTTACAGGAGGTTACAGTTAAGAGATTGCCTTGAGTCTCAAAAGAGACTTTGGACTTTTGAACAGTGTTGAGACTGTTACAGACTATGGGGACTTTTGAAGTTGGGCTAAGTGCATTTTACATCATGAGCATTGTATGCCACAAGTCTGCGGGGACCAGAAGCAGAATGTATGGTTTGAATGAGAAATGCCCCCTAAGCTGAGCACTTGGCCCCCAGGTGGTGGTGCTGTTTGAGAAGGTTGTGGGAACTTTAGGAGGTGGAGCCTTGTTGGAAGGTAGTTTCTCACAGCAACAAAAATGTAGCTAAGACAGACCTCAGTGCAAAATCAAAGTCTGAAACTGCTACAGAAGAACACAGGTAGAGTGCCTCAAGACACAGGCACAGGCACGGACTTCTGAAAAGGAGTGATCCTAAATATTGACCAAGACTTAAAACCTTCTGAATAGAAATGAAATGCTCAGCACAGTGAAGGCACAGCTGGCAGAATGGCAGGAAATCTCTGCCAGATACACATCGGACAGGGGACTAATATCCAGAACCTATAAAGAACTCCAAAAATTAAACACCAAAAAAAAAAATCCAATGTATAAATGTGCAAATGAATCAGACAGACCATTCTTAAAAGGAGAAAATAGATTGTCAATAAATATGTGGAAAAGTATCCCCCAACCTTCACTATCAGAAAAAACCCCAATAAAAACAACTACACTGAGATTCCAGCTCACATCTGTCAGAACAACTGTCATCACGAAAACAAACAATGCTGGTTCAGGGAAGACGGACCCTTAGACACCGCTGTTGGAGATGTAAATTAGCGTAGCCACTATGGAAATCAGTGTGGAGGTGCCTCCAAACAACTAAAAATGGAGCTGCTGTATGAACCAGCTGCAGCACTCCCGGGTATGTACAAACCTGAAGAAGTCTAATTCAGTACCTTGCAGAGGATGGTTGCACACCCATATGTATTACTGTATTGATCACAATAACCAAAATAAATAATCCGATTAGTTACCCATCAATCTGACTACATAAAGAAAATGTGCTGGGTATGATGCCACAGGCTGGAGGTTTGCTAAGAGTTTGAGGCCACCCTGTTCTAGTTTGGGAGTTGCAGGCCTGACTGGATTACAGAGTGAGATCCTGGCTCAAAAAAAAAAAAAAAGAATAGAAAAAGAAAACAGGGTGTGTGTACACAGTGGGATTTTTTAAAGCCATGACATTTCCAGAGACTAGATGGAACTGGAGATCATTATTTTAAGAGAAATAACTCAGGCTCTCGAAAAACAGCATGTTTTCTCTCATTCCTGGAAGCTGGATTTGAATGTGTGTGTATTCAAATGTAGAAGGGTCATGAAACCAGAAAGAGGACCGGAAGAGTGAAGGAGAAGATCCTGAGGTGGGAGGTGGAATAAGAAGGAATGGAACACATGTGACATGAGCGCAGAGGGAGTCTGTGGGGGGTGGGGGAGGGGGCCAACAAGAGGGGAGGAGGAGCAGGAGGGAGAGGGGGAGAGGGCGGGGGCTTTGCAGTCAGGGAAGGAATGAATGAAAAACAGAGTTTCATGATAAATGCTGTAGAAATGCCATAATGGAACCCATTAATTTGTATGCTAACTTTAAAATTTGACTTTTAAAATTATTGTTTTAGACCTAAAAAAATATTAAAAATAATCAGGCACAGTGACTCATGTCTATAATCCCAGCATTTGATAGACTGCAGGGGTATTACTATGAATTCAGGGCCAACCTGGGTTACAACCTGGCTGGCTGAGTTCCAGCCCAGCTTGGCTACAGAATAAAATGCTATCTCAATCCTCCCACCCCAAAATAAATAAGAATGATATATAAATAAACCAAAATTTAAAAGCATTCAAATAAAAGTATAGTTGTTCTGTATTTGTATTCCCCAAAGAATGTGGCAATAAACTAATAAACCCAAGCCAAGAAGTTTGCAGAGAAATAGAAATACCTGGCTGGGCGGTGGTGGCGCACGCCTTTAATCCCAGCACTTGGGAGGCAGAGCCAGGCGGATCTCTGTTCGAGGCCAGCCTGGACTACCAAGTGAGTTCCAGGAAAGGCGCAAAGCTACGCAGAGAAACCCTGTCTCGAAAAACCAAAAAAAAAAAAAAGAAAAAAAAAAAAGAAATAGAAATACCTTTGATCATATTCCCAGAACAAAAGTGTATACCTAGTAAATATAAAATACTAAACAACTTACACATCACACTTTTGGGCCATGTGCAATAAGATTGCAAACAACCAAAACAGAATTGAAAGATACTCAACTCCTGGAAAGTACTAAAAATATTGTTTTAAATAAATTAATCCTGGGCCAAAGTTAAAATCAGAAACACAAAATCATAATGCTTGACTATACATTTTGGCAAATATATCCATAGATATATGGTATTTGTGAGAGAGTTCTCTGACTCAAAAGCACTGAAAAGAACCAGGTTATGCTAATTAGACACCGGTACTGCACTGGGGTCTCAACACCATTTTACTACAAATAGGCCCAGTGGTGCAGGGGTATGTAATTCCTGCAGAAATTACAGAGCCTGGGCCTGAACATCACATCACACACTTTTCCAGCAACAGACTCCAGGCCCTGCTGCAAACCACCTTTGGGATTAGACCCCCAACTGCCCTCCTGCAGCACAGTAGCCCCAGCCTGACAACTGCCCTGGAACCAATCCCTGTGGTGATTGATCAGGGTGTTGTAAGTTCCCAGTGTAATGGTATGAAGATGAGGACCTTTGGGATGTGACAGCCTTCCACCCTGTGAGGACACAGAATACACTATGACAAGAAAGAGTCTTGGCCTTCAGAACCATCAGAAATACATTTCTGTTGCTTGTAAGGTCTCCAGTCTATGGTGTTCTGTTATAGCCCAAGTGAACGTGGGCCAGTGAGATGGCTTGCTTGCCTGCACATCTGCTGTCTTGAATTTGATCTCTAGATCCTACAGTGGGAAGAGAAAATTGACTCCCAAAAGTTGTCTTCTAATGTCCACATTCATGCCATGGCATGTGCACATCCATGCATACACACACACACACACACACACACACACACAAATACTAAATAAAATTTGAAAAAAAGGAGAAAAAAAGCTGAAAAACTTATAAGTTAAACAGTGTTTTATATATAATAATTAACCATTTTAGTTAGTGATATTAATTAATGAAAGTGTTATGTAAGTCAAATAGATTTTTTTTTATAGAAAGCCTCAGGTGATTTGTTCTTCTGTGTGGGGAGACAAAAGTATAGATTTGGCAAGGACCATTTATTTACTTACTTATTTATTTATTTATTGATTAAAATTAATCTTCTCTCATATATGACAATTGCAGTTTCCCCTCTGTAGGTAGAAGTTTCTGTCCTGCAGCTGCTCCCAAATAACCACTCAGAAGCTTAATTTTAATTGTAAATGCTCAGTCGATAGTTCAGGCTTGTTACTAGCTGACTCTTACATTTAAATTAACCCATATTTCTTATTTACACTTTGCCACGTGGCTTGGTACCTTTTCTCAGTACCAAATGCCCATCTTGCTTCTCTCTGTGTCTATTCACGACTTCCAGACTCTGCCCTTCTTCTTCCCATCATTCTCAGTTTGGCTCTCCTGCCTAACTTTATCCTGTTCAGCTATTGACCAGTCAGCTTCTTTATTAAACCAATCACAGCAACACATATTCACACAGTGTAAAGGAATATTTCACACCCCTCCCTCCTCTTCTCCCAGCATTCCCCACCGCCACCACCACCTCCCTACCTCTCCACCTTCCGCCCATCCACTCCTCCTCTTTTTCTCTTCAGAAAAGGGCCAGGGATATCAACCAAACATGGCATATCAAATTACAATAAGACTAGGAATCTCGCCTCATATTAAGGCTGGATGAGGCAACCCAGTTGGAGGTAAAGGGTCCCAGAAGCAGGCAAAAGAGTCAGAGGCAGCCCCTGCTCCTACTGTTAGGAGTTCCACAGGAAGACCAAGCTATACAACCATACAGCAGAGGACCTAGGCTAGTCATGCAGGCTCCCTGGCTGTTGGTTCAGTCTCTGTGAGCCTGTTAGCCCAAGTTAGTTGATTCTGTGGGTTTCCTTGTGATGTCCTTGACTCTTCTGACTTCTACAGTCCTTCCTCTCCCTCTTCTGCAGGATTCTCCAAGCTCCGCCTGATGTTGGGCTGTGGGTATCTGCATCTGTTTCTATCAGTTGCTGGTTGAAGTCTCTATGATGACGATTATGCTAGACTCCTGTCTACTAGTATAGCAGAATATCATTAGGAATCATTTCATTGACTTTTTTTCCAGTCATGTTTGGTTCTATCCTAGGTCTCTGGGCTATCCAGCCTCTGGTTCCTGGCCCTCCAGGCAGTGTCAGGATGGGCTCCCTCTTGTGGCATGGGTCTCAAGCTGATCAGTCCTTGGCTGGTCACTCCCACAATTTCTGTACCACTTTTACCACAGTGCATTTTGTAGGCAGGACAAGTTGTAGGTCAGAGGTTTTGTGTCTGGGTTAGTATCACAGTTCCTCTACTGGGAGTGGCAAGGACCATTTCTGAAGAGCTTGTGGCAAAGTTATGTTTATTAAAAAGGTGATAGATTTATTTCTACCGTATGTATTTCACATACACGTAACTGTGTGTTTGAAATGGTTCATATTTTTTAAATGTTAAAGATAACGGGAGATGGCTTCCTTCCTCCTTTGAAGTGTGAAGTCAGTGGTTTTTTAGTATAGTCACAGACATGCAGCCCACACTGTAGTGACCTGAGGACGTTGTTGGTACCTCAAAGGAGCTCCACCTCTTTAGCTATCCCCTCCACACGATTCCCCAGCAGTAAACAACCACTAATCTCCTCTGAAGATTGTCTTTTCTGAACATGACACATAAGAGAACTCACATAGCACAAGGGTTCTTGTGACTCCTTCCCTTAGCTGTGCGTGGAGGTGACCAGCATATCATTAGCATGCATCAGCACTTCGTGTCTTTTTATGACTGCCGCAATGGTTTTGGTTCTTGTGAATTTTTATCTTGTGTTCGAGGAAAAATAGAAGGAGGTGAGAAAGACAAAGCTTTCTTCCCAGATCCCCAAGGGACTTCAGTGACTTCCCAAACCCGGGATTCTAAGCTGTAGCGTGGATTTTTGGTTCCTAGTGACATCGAATGTGGCAGTGAGTAGGAAAATACTCATTTTACTGTGGGAAGGGGCATAAAAAATGACTAAAGAGCTACAGCAGAGGAGGGAGGAATGGAGGGAAGGCAGCTCCTGTTGCAGATTGATCAGAGAAAGGCAGCCGGAAAGGGCCAAGGATAGCTTGGTGCAGGCTTGAGGGGAAGGATGGGATGGGGAAAAAAACCGAGACTGGAGCTGGGGCTGGGAAGAGTCAGAGGCGAAGTCTCAGGAGGAAGTCAGTGGACAGGTGTGTCTGCAGATGCCTGCAAGCCCTCAGCTCCAGGGTGTAGCAGGAGAAAACTCTCATGTCCTTCATGTCCACTAGAAGTATTCATTTTATTTTAACCAACAGCCTCTCCCCGAGGAGCTTGTTGTGGGATAAACACAATGCAAAGCATCAAGATGTGATATCACCCCGTTCCTGTTTTAGAGCGCTTACCATCTCGTGAGAACAATATTTGTTATTTCTTTTCCATCTCACTGCAGTTCCAGGAAGTCTAGTCTGTATAGAACGGGCAAATTACAATCATTGTTGGTGAATAATTGAAGAAATGAAGCATTTTATATTCAGATTTCTTTTACAAAATTGCAGCTTCTGAATGGCAAATTTCAGCTTTGCAGGCTGGAAAAGGTTTAGGGAGTGCAGAACTCTGGAAATCTCTTAACTGCTAAACTCCACACTTAAAAAGTGTTAAGATGGTAAGCTTCTACATTACGTGCATTTTGTTAGAATGAAAAAAATTAAAGGCAATATCAGAGATGTTGGCTTTTTAAAGTTAACAGTACAAACCAAATAGAAAGTGAAAAAGCTAATTTTCTGATATTGGTGCTCACAATGATGTCCATGGCAGGTGTATTGTTTGGGGGCTTTGGGTCATTTATTCCTCTTGAGTTCAGTCATATTCTGGAGCAGTCATCAAAGCATTCCAATATTTGAGCTGGGCCTCGCTCTCTGAAAATGCTATTTTTTTTCTTTTTTCATTTTTATTGGAGAAGCCAAGCAGGAAGTTCCCTTGAGTAAGCTAACTTGAGCGATCATCCTTGCTCTCCCACGAGAGTATGATTTGTTTAGTGTGCGATGGAGTTTTGCTTGCTTTCTAACTTCTCAGCCTGTCTGCTCTGAATTCAGCACATGATCCCCTCAGAGGTACATGAGCATAATCTAAGACCCAGTGTGGGCTAAGTGTACTGGGACCTTGCTGAATTGTTGAGAATTATGCCTGCTTTTAGTATGGATGTGCGTGTGAACATAACATATAATTTCACTCCAGCCTCAACTCATCAAGTTCTTTCTCTCAGTTGTGGTCTGAAATCGGTATTTGAGAAGTGAGAAAATAAAAACACTATATGCCAGGGAAAGAAAAGTCCTGTGGGTTTTGAGTGCTGCAGATATAATGTTGGCCATTTCCCTGATCACAGGGAAGAGAATCTATGGAAAAGAAAATACAGAGGCTCGCAGCCAAGCCTTGAAACACTTGATAAATTAACTGCTTTGAACTCAACTCTCATTGGATCTTACATGTTTAAAGGCGGCATTTACAGTGGACATGAAGATATTATAAGTACTTATTGCTTTAGTTGTGCAATATATCTTTTAATGTAAGACATGATTTCATTTTCTACAAATCAACTTAATTTCCATTTTGGCCCTCTATCATGATGATAACAGAAAAGCGATTCTAGTCAATCAGATTTTTTTTTAGCACGAATCTTAAAATGTCTTATTAATAAAAACAAACCCAGGAGCCAAGACACTGGGGTGAACGCTGAAAGATCAGAGAAGCAGAACAAGCCACAGCCACCTCACCTTGCCAATTCCTCAGCTGATCCTGTTTCCTCAGACTGGATGGCTCTCAGCTGAACTGTGCTGCTCAAAAGCCTAAAAGCTTAATCAGCCTCTAGTTCCTGGTCCTCACGCCTTAAATACCTTTCTACTTTCTGCCATCACTTCCTGGGATTAAAGGCATGAGTCATCATGTGTGGCTGTTTCCAGTGTGGCTTTGAACTCAGAGATCCACATGGATCTCTGCCTCTGGAATGCTAGGATTAAAGGTGTGTGTGCCACCATTTTCTGGCCTCTATGTCTGTCTGGTGGCTGTTCTGTTCTCTGACCCCAGATAAGTTTATTAGGGTGCACAATATATTGGGGAACACAATATCACCACAGATTTTCTCCCTCCATTCTGATTTCATCACAGTGCCAGGCACAGGTAGTGCAGGTTCTCATGGACATACTGAAGTCATCCTCTCACACTGATTGGTCTCTGGTTAGCCAGACCCATTTTGTCTGGTTTGGCTCATTAGATTTTACAGGAATTCTGATTGAATGACAAGGTCTAGGTATTCTCACACTGGAGAGGCCAATAACTCATAGTTGCTCAGTACATGAGGCTGGATATCTCAGCAATTCCAATCTGGTACCATAAAAGAGCTGTCGGTCTTCAGTCTACATGGGAAGCCTGAAGAAGCTGGTTCTTACATCAGCAAAGAAATGCAGGCATGGTAGCAACAGGATGGAGGAACTTGCCAGCCAGAGCAAGGGCAAGCAGGCAAAAGGAAAAGCTTTCTTCTTCCATCTCCCTTCTAGCTGGGTTGCCACAGGAAGGTGATCTGAGGGGCTCTGACCTGCACCCACTTCTGGGAGATCGCCTGCCCATTCCTCCCATCTTTCCTTGGGCCCACAGGGCAGAGACGGCATCCCTGAGGAACTGAGTAACAGGCTCCAAAGGTGAGCCATTCTTTCCCTCTTGCTGCTGGCTATGGTCCACTCTCTTTCCCCAGGGACCTGAAGAACAGGGGCACTATCAAGAGGGAACCTCACCTTCATGTCTGTCTAGTCTTTATCACTAGATTTAGATGCAGAGGGAGCAGATGAAAAACTGACTTTGCAGTTTGTCCTTGGAGCCCTGCTGGCTAAGGTGAGGTTGCCCGTTTCCTCCCATAGGGTATTGTGTAGTTGAAACTCCAGTCACCCTTGGAGCCCTGCTGGCTAAGGTGAGGTTCTCTGTTTCTTCCTATAGGGTACTGTATAGTTGAAACTCCAGTCACAAACACACATGTCTGCATGTATTTCTTTATTATTCAAGAAACTGGACTCCAAATAAGAAAAGGAAGTCAGTAATTATAGGGTACTCACTGCTTGCTGGGTAACTTGTAATCACCATGCCTTCAAATACTGGGATCCCATCCTGCTTATATTAGTTGGTTATTGCTGTATAAGAAACTAGTCTGAAACTTATTTAGCTCATGGTTGGCCTGGGGAGCCATTTAAGTGGAGGCTTGGCTGGGCCATACTTTCTACAGGGATTCTTTGAGTGAGAGTGTGTGTGTGTGTGTGTGTGTGTGTGTGTGTGTGTGTGTGCATGTATCTGTGTGGTTAACTGCTGATTCTCTAGGTAATTCTACTTCTGGGAAATCTTGATTCTCCTCCCCAGAATATCTCACCCTTTGCGGGCAGTGGTGGCGCACGCCTTTAATCCCAGCACTCAGGAGGCAAAGGTAGGTGGATCTCTGTGGGTTCAAGGCCAGCCTGGTCTACAGAGCTTGGACAGCTGGGACTGTTACACAGAGAAACCCTGTCTCAAAAACAAACAAACAAACAAACAAACAAACAAACAGAGGATATCTCACCCTTCAGCAGGCTATAGTGGGTTTCCTCCCATGGAGATGAGATGGCAGAGCTCTGGAAAGAAAGAGCAAGGAGCATTCAAGACCTCTTCTCACAGTCATATCTGCTTCATGTTTGCCCAGAGGAGGAATCAGCTGAGATCCAATGTGAGAGAAACACATTCTACCCAGCAACGGGAACAACTGTAAAACCACATCACAGAGAGCACAGGTACAGGTGAGGAAGGGGAAATACTGGTTTGGGTCACCAAGCCTCCTTGGCGGATGAAGCTTAAATAATATTCCAAGTGACGTCTGAAGCTTCACAGCTAGGAAATGCCTGGGCTGGGACTTAGTGCTATCGGCTGTGCCTGACTCCAAAGCTTGTAAGCCCTGCACTCAACCACGCTGCTAATGCAGGGTCCCACGTGGCCCTGGAGAGAGCTACTTCTACAAGAGAAGCATGAGTCATGTCTTCCTCACCACTGGGATAATCTTGCCAAGAGCATGCTGAAATGTCTTGCAAGGACTTGGAATAATTTAAGGAAATAACTGAGGATGAAGTTTAGAAATTAAGGACCAAGCAATATAATTTTCCTTTCTAATCATAGGATGAATCTGAAAACATGTATAATGCATTCCACATGTTTGCAAATTCTTTTCATCTCTCTTTGGTATTTGTAGGTCATTTATGATTTTCGTCACAAGCTAAATTAAATGGTGCCTGAAACAACTTCATAGTCTGGATGTAAGTCACAGAAATCGAATGGCTGAGAAGACATCTCCTGCTGCTGCAGTTCAGCCCAACAGCTGAAGGCGACTTAACTGAGCCTTTGGTTTAACAGGGCAAACCTGGTTCCCAAGACCCCAAACTGAGATGCTGACATGGATTGAATCCCCTCAGCACCTATGGAAAGGCATGAGCCAACATATCCTTAACCCTGATTCCACGCTTCTCATGGAGGGCTGTTCCTTACAATAACCCAAGAGCCTTGAAAGTTGTCAAAGTCCAAGGAAAGAATAACCAATTAAATCAGGATTCTTTGGAGTGGGACTCAGGCCTAAGTATCTTTTAAAGTTCTCAGTGATTGTGGTGTACAGACAAGACAGAAACCGCCACTTTAAACCAACTTGTCTTCGTGACTTACTTACAAATTTGTTTTCAATTGAATATAAAACATCTGCTATTAAGTTGTAGCCTTTCAGTCTAACCTACAGTATCTACCTGCTATCTTTGCAAAGACAGATATCTGATGCTTATTTTGTTCCTGTCTTCCAGGCCCACAAGTCCAAGTATGTGGGCAGGACACTGATAGGTACTGTGACCTTCACATGATACCATGAGCAGTTGTCTGCCACTTTAAAAGAAAGTGCTCATGAAGTATTTAGAAGTTCCATTGGAATATAGTGTGTTCTGATAGTTAATCGTCATTGTCAGCTTGGTGGGATTTAGGACCACCTAGGAGACACGTGTGTGACTGTACCTGTGATGGCACACATAGAGAGAGGTGCAACTGAGGTGAGAAGAACTGATGGTGGGTGTCACCATCCATGGGCTGGGGTCCTGGGTTCAATAAAAAGCTCAAAGGAAGTGGAGCATCAGTGCTCATCACTCTGCTTCCTGACTGTGGACACAGTGTGGCCAGCAGCCTCACCCTCCTACCACCAGAATAAACCCATATGTTGCTTTTGTTCAGTGGTTTGTCATAGCATCAGGAAAAATGAACTAATACAGATGCATACAGTACCTGAACAAAGTATCCTATAAAACTTGGTGAATTAATACAAAGCACATATAATTATAAAACTAGGAAATAGAAAAACAACTTCTCTAGGCAGCCATTTTCTCCCTTCTCTCAAAGACAAAAGATTTTTTCAAAATTATTGTATTTGTGTGTGGTGTGTGTGTGTGTGTGTGTGTGTGTGTGTGTGTGTGTGAGAGAGAGAGAGAGAGAGAGAGAGAGAGAGAGAGAGAGATGTGTGACGTGTGGGTGCATGTGTGCCACAAAGTGTGTTCAGAGGTCCGAGGACAACTTTGAGGTATTGTTGTGTCTCCTACCATGAGTTGCAGGGACTGAATTCAGGTCACCAGGTTATGTCAGCAAGCACTTTTACCTGCTAAGCCATTTCTGGCCTTCAAAAAACCAAAACCAAAGATCTCAAGATCTAACATTGTACATTAATTATGTCTTTGTTCCTTCTTACATAAAAATTTAGACATACATGAAGAACAAAACAGTAACATTGGCGTCTCACCTAGCTTCAACAAATATTGAAATGGCAATTATTCGCCATTTTTCTTTCATCTACACCTCAATCCAATCTCCAGACCTTTGTGTGAGCTTTCTGTCACTATAACAAAGATGCCTGGTGTAACGTATTTATAGATAGAAGAAGTTAATTTTGACTGACATTTTAGAGTTTCCAGTCTATGATGAGTGGCATATTGGGCTGAGCTTGCCTTGAGGTGGAGCATGATGGCAGAAAATGAACGGTAGAGCAAACCTATCTGCTTCATTTCTAGGAAATACAAAAGAGGCTAAGATACTGTTCCAACTATTCCATAAGAGAGAAAGAAAAGAAACAGTGCAAACTCTTTTAATGAAGCTATTATTACCCTCATATCAAAATCAGATAAAGATACAACAAAAGAGAAAGTTTTAAATAATCTTCCTGATGAACAGATGCAGAAATTCTCAGTAACATATTTGCCAACTGCATTCAAGAACACATAAAAATATCATTTGCTATGATCTAGTTGGCTTCGTTTCAGAAGTCCAGGGATAGCTCAACATAAACAAATCTATACATATGTCACATAAATGGACTTGGGGCAGAAATCACATGACCATCTTAATAGATTCAGAAAAGGTGTTTGACAAAATCCAACATTCCCTCAGTGTAAAGTAACTGAAGAAACTAAGAATAGAAGGAATATATCTCAAAATAACATAGGTTATATATGACAAACCTATGACCAACACAATGGGAATATACAATACTAAATGGGAAAATACATGAGAGTATTTACTAAAATCAAGGATGTCTACTTTCTCAATTCTTACTCAATGTACTTGAAGTCTTAGCTACAGCAGTAAGGTAGACAAAAAGGAAGTGGAGAAAGCAAAGTATCCATATTTGCAGATGATATGATCCTTCCTATTCATAACAGACTCTAAAGACTCCACCAGAAAGCTCTTAGAACAGTTAAACATTTTTTTTTTGCAAAGTGACAGAATACAAAATCGACAAAAGTCAGTAGCCTTATACTTTACTAACAAGAATCTTGAGAAAGAAATCAAGAAAATAATCCCATTCACAATTGACTTAAAAAATAACAAAATATCTTGGAATTAATCTAACCAAGGACGTGAAAACCCTTTACAATGAATATTTTAAAGCCCTGAAGGAAAACACTGAGGAAGATTCTGAAAAGTAGACTTTCCATGCTCATGGATTTGAGGAATGCTGATGCAGGTGATAAGCTCAACTTTGCTTCACTCTGACTCATTCTGAAATTCTTTGCAGTAGCCTACTTCAGCATCGTGGCTTCACCTGAGCAGGAATCTCCAACAAGAACTCCAGCTGCAGCTAGCAGCTTTGGGATGTATCCCACACTTGCAGTGCCTTGTGGAACTCTGTCCTCCAGGCAGGACACCGCACTTATCATCTTGAAATCAGAGAACCTGTGATTACCCGTGTATCAGGCCTATTAATATTCCCTTGAAGGAGTAGAGTACATTTCTATTGCTGAGATAGACCATGGCCAAAAGTAACTTGGGAAGAAAAGGGTTTATTTCGTCTTACAACTCTCAGATCACACTCCATCATTGAGGGAAGTCAGGGCAGGAACTCAAAGCAGGAACCCGGAGGTAGGAGCTGATGTAGAAGCTATGAATGGATGCTGCTTACTGGCTTGCTTCCCATAGCTTACTCTGCCTGCTTTCTTATAGCTCCTAGGACCACCAGCCCAGGGGTGGCACCTCCTCCAGTGAGCTGGACTCTGCTCTATCAGTCATTGACAATTAATATGCACTACAGACTTCCCCACAGGTCAGTCTGGTGTGGGCACTTTCTCAATTGAGGTTCCCTCTTCCCAAATAACTCTAGATTTTGTCAAGTTGACATAAAACTAGCAAGCACAGACCCTCCCCTGAGACGCCAGCCACTCCTTCCCACTTGCCCCTATCAGCTCCACATAATGCTGCCCCAGTGGCATGTGGTCTCAGGAGTCCTGGAGTATATGAGAGGTAGAAGGTTAACTGAAGATAGACTCCATCTATGCAGTTTTTGGAAGAGTGTCGTCGGGGTTTGGGTGGACTCTAGTGATGCAGCTGTTTGTCCATCACCTACAAACTTTTAAGTAGCCCTTATCTAAGTTCCCACAATTAAGCTCAAGATACCCACTAGTTCATCAAGTTGAACTTGGATGAAATTGTTTCACTGTCTGTCATCAGTACCTTATCTTGGGCAAATAGGCACTTGTTCATGTCTCCCCAGGAAAAGTCATACAACACAGTCACACTCTTACCTGACCGTGAATAACACTTTCACAAGGGGACACCGTACACCACAATTGATGCTTCTCTGAGAGTACCTACAGGGTTTCTGGATTGGAAAATTGTGGGGTCCCTTTTTTCCTCACAGTCCGTTGACCACCAGTCCACAAGGAGAAAGGGGCAGAAGTGACAACAGAGAGCTTTGAAAGGCCTGTGAACATGGCAGAAATAGCTTCCCA
>CABHPH010131115.1:16276-40271 GCA_902168325.1 Peromyscus nudipes | reverse complement strand
AATTTACTCCTCAATTTAACTGGAGTAGATAATCAAATTGAATAAATAAACTGAAAATTTTCACTGGGACCTGAATTATCCTGCTATGCTCATGAATTAAATGTAGGAATGTAAGAAATGTTATATTAAGTCAATTGTCCACAGAGTAAGGCAGTTTATGAAAAAGCATGATATTATGAAAAATATCAGAGCATGACATTGATCTACCTTGGACATCCATTATATTCCCTTAGTAATACATTACATATCAGTTTTCCACAAATGAATTTTCTACAAAGACCTTCTTTGATCCCATTTCTATTTTCAGTCAGTGCTATCTCTTTAGTAATGAGTTTATTATCTCTTGTGTATACTTCACTTCCATATTCCAATGACTGTGTAAATGTTAATTTTCAAAATGCCCACTAGAGCCCACTATAATTTCCAATACACACTTAACTTGTTCATTGCTTTTCCTCTTTCTTACATTTCTTGTTTGAAGGATTTGAATTTCCAACAGATTTTATGGGAAACTCTTAACATCCTTTATTTATAATCTAGACTTATTCCTCCATAGTATCTTTTATGGAAGAATTCAATGATAATTATGCATTACTAATAATGAAGCAGGGAGTAATTATGTGGGCAATATTTGCTTTGTTACCATATATTCACATGATGAATATTATTATGTTGTATTTATTTTTACAGCAGCATATGAACTCCTTTTTTTTTTTTTGAGACAGGGTATGGTGGTTTGAATGACAAATATCCACCATCGGCTCACCCACTTGAATGCTTGGTCTCCAGTTGGTGGCACTGATTAAGACTGTCTTAGTCAGTGCTCTGTTGCTGTGAAGAGACACCATGACCACAGCAACTCTTAGATGTATATACGGCATTCATTGAGGGTTTGCTTATGGTTTCAGAGGGTCAGTCTGTTGTTATCAGGACAGGGGGAGCTTGGCAGCAAACATGGCATTGGAACGGTAGCTGAGAGCTACATCCTGATCCACAAGCAGAGAGAAAGAGAGAGGGAGAGAGAAAGATAGATAGATAGATGATAGATAGATAGATAGATAGGTAGAGAGAGACAGACAGACAGAGAGATGGAGAGGGGAAGAGAAAGACAGAGAGTCCAACAAGTCCACACCTCCCAATCTTTGTAATCCTCCTCAATAGTGCTACTCCTCGATGACTGATGACTAAGCATTCAAATATATGAGCCTATGGGGGGCATTCTTACTCAAACTACCACAAGGAAGTTTAGGGGGTGTAGCCTTGCTAGAGGCCTCCCCTTGTCACTGGGGGAGGGCTTTGAGAGTATAGTATATAGCCTCTTCCTACTTCCTTTTTGCTCTTTCTGCTTCATGCTTGCTGAAGTACTGAAATGTGAAAAGTGTGAACTCTCAGCTTCCTGCTCCTGCTTCAATGTCTGTTGCCTGCTGCCATACCTCCCCTTATGATGAGCTCTTATCCTCTGGAAGCACAGGCCCAAATAAACTCTTCCTTCTATAAGTTGCCCTGGTCATAGTATTTTATCACAGAAACAGGAAAGTAGCCAACACACAGAGGCACTCTGTATGTACTCCAGGCAGGTCTAGAACTCACTATGCAGCCCAAGCTGACTTCAAACTCATGGCAACTCCTCTTTTAGCCTTCCAGCCCTGAAATTGCAGGCATGTACAACTGTGTGGAGTCCTGAGATCTATCTTAGGCTACTTATCAGATAATCTTTTGTCTGATGACTACTACATCTTAGATTAAGCAGAGCTCTGAAGCAAAACTGGTGGCATTTTGGTATACTACTAACAAATCATGTGTTAAGTTCAATATACTACCCTATAAGTACTGAATTAAATATTAATACTCTTGGTACTTTTCTATTCATGTACCTTTAGCAAGTGGATAAGGTTGTATATTATATATATATATAGTTGTATATTTTATATATCTATAAAATCTGTGATTTATTAGCAGCATAAAATAATCTTGCTTTTGAAAGTCTAGTTAATATAAAATACAATAAAAAGGAAAATTTAATTGATAATTTCAAGATGCTGCATTTGAGATAAATCTTTAATCCCCACAGTATTATTCCTTCAGTGGTAGACAGTCTTCTAAATGATAGAAATATGATACATCAAAGACTTTGACCTTCAAGGAGTACGTACTGAAGATAATTGTGGACTGCAAGGGCATTGCTTTCTTTTATTTGGTGGGAAACCACAGTCTCTTTGTTAGGGTTACTATTCTGTGATGAAACACCATGCCCAAAGCAACTTGGGAGGAAAGGATTTATTCAGCGTCAGCTTCCACACCACAGTCCACCACCAAAGAGAGCTAGGGCAGGAACTCAAGCAGGGCAAAAACCTGGAGGCAGCAGCTGATACAGAGGCCATGGAGGAATGCTGCTTACTGGCTTGCTCCTCATGGCTTGCTCAGCCTGCTTTCTTATAGAACCCAGGGCCACCAGCCCAAGAGTGGCAGCACCCACAATGGTCTGGGCCCTCCCCTATCATTCACTAATTAAGAAAATGCTCTACAGCCATGCCTACAACCCAATTTTATGAAGGTGTTTTCTCAATTGAGGCTCCCTCCTCTCTGATAACTCTAGCTTGTGTCAAGTTGACACAAAATTAGCCACTACACATAGTTACTAATTTGTAAATGGAATGCTATAACTGAGAAAAAGCTCAGAAAAAATCATGTTTAGAGATTATGAAGCCAGAATGACATGATTTAAAATTTAAGCTCAAATGGCTGTTAGAGGATGTGAGATACTATGGGCACTATGAACACCTTTAGCTTGCCTTTCTGAAAATTCAAACAGAATAAGTTTACCCTGTGTATGAAGACTGAAACTTATGTGTTCCTCTTTCCCTTGAGTAAATATGTGGTTCCCCCCCCCCAGAAGTAAGTACTGAGACCTTTTAATCCGTAGAGTATATACTTGCTTCAGTTCGTTCTTTGTGGGAAAGGGGGGCAGGGAAATCCTTTATAGGTTGCCTAAGAAAATAGTTCAGAAATGTCTGACACTTGAGGGAAATAAAAAACAAAAACCAGAACAGGAAGACCTTCTGTTCTTGACTGGAGGCATTTCCCTTCCCAACTTCTGACAGAATACACAGTTGAAGATATACACAGCCCCATGTGGCTCATCCCCTTGGTCCTGATAGGACAGCTTTCCTAATACCAAGATGAGGAGAACAAGGCGATGATCAAGGTTAGTTTCTGCTCCAAAGAGCTTTAACTAAGTGTAGAAAGGCTCCATATCATTTGTTTTTACCTCTGAAAAAGCCAGGACTCATTCTGTTCAGTCACCCTGTCCCCAGAGGAATGTGATTTAACTTCCAGTTTTCATGCAGTAAGAGGCGACACTGTGAGACCTGTCGGGAAGGTGCTGGCAGTCTGGGAGGAATTCAGATAAGTGTTTTTCACTCCAGTGTCTTCATGTGACCTCTTGTTCTCAATTTAGATACATCTTGACCTGGAAAAGGTGGGTGTGGCTTGCCACTCCACATTTGGCTCATCCTGTTTTAGGATGTGTATGTTCCTCCTTTCCCATGTCCCACCCCCATGGAATCTCTTCCCATCTTCTTTGCTACCTACCAACAGAACCTTCTCCCTAGATATATACACATACTGCACACATTGCTTTTCTGAGTATGGATCTCGTTTCCAGAGAGGAAAAAAAAAGTGAGTCCCTGAGATAAATGCAAAGAAAGATAATCACCCCAAACCAGCCCATTGAGCCCCTCATTCCTCTGGCCAGATATTACTGAATATCCATGTGTCTGACGGCCTCTTTAAAGCCTCTCAGACAGTTCAGCGGTGGGGAAAATAATAGCTTCTGCATTTCTTTAGCTTCTCCTCCCTTATCAAATGACTGGTTTTTATACATTAGATATTAGACAAACCTTGAGTGACCTGCTTTTTTTTTTTTTTTTTTGAGTTTGCCTCCCTCCCCCGGTTTCTTTTTTCTTTTTTTTCCCCTTGCGGTAAAATAGTGCTGAAGAAAGAGGGCACTAGTGTACAGCCCAGATCGCATCCTTGCACCGTCTGGATTGGAGCTGGGGGTGTCTGCGAACCACCGAGGGCGGCTGCAGTCCTCTGACCTGGGGACCAATAGCTCTGTCTACCCGGACTCAGGTAGGTCTTGAGTACATACCCCAAACTGGCTCAGGTGAGCAGATATCTTCCCGCGGTGAAGCCCACCCACAAAGGAAGGTAGTGTTCTGATCTATCGGATTTTCTCTTGGATCCAGGAGGATCTTCGTTTATTTATCTCTTTTAGTCCTGCATGTCTGAGAAGCCATGGGGATCGGTGGGTGGGCGTCTGACTGGATTCCTCTCTCTTTTGTGCCCTGCCTCCTGTGCTTTCACTCCCAGCCTGCTCCAGCAGCCCCCTTTTCATCTTGACTCTCACCTTGAGAAAGGGGAGGGACAGGAGAGGGAGCCAACTTCAGCCCCGCAGGTGCCTCTACCCCCAAAGCAGTTGGATTGAAGTGTAAACCTGCAGAACAGCCCGGCGAAGAGAATGAGGGTGGAGAGACACTAGGGAGGCGATAGAAAGGGAGTGTGTGTGTGTGTGTGTGTGTGTGTGTGTGTGTGTGTGTGTGTGTGAAGAAGGCGAAGGAAAGAGGCAGAACGAGCGAAGGGAGGTCAAGGATTTCCAGCATCTTTGAAGGCGCTGCAAGGAAAGGTGTCTCCCTTAGCATGGAGCGCTGTCCAGGGTTCTGACCGCGTAGTGGCTCAGGCTGCTGTGCCAAAGGCGACCCCCTCATGCCCAGCTACCTTTCTTCCTTTTCTTACAGCGAAGCAAAGCCACAAAGGTTCCAGTACATAGGCGGATGCAGGATACCCCCCCTCCTCTCCAACCCCATCTCGAAAAACAAGTTATCTATTTTACTTCTACGGGAAGCCTCATTTCTTAGGGGGTGCAACATACCAAACCCCAAGACAGGGAGACTACCAGGCGTTGCCTTAGAAACTAATATGGCTTTTTCACAAGCTGTCGCATTTACATTTACTACTAAAATTGTGTGTCAGGGTCTCTTCAGCCCTTAAGTGTTAAAGTAAAAGGTGCTTCCATTGTTTGCGTTGCTTTTAAAAGAGCGCTTCTACCTTGCAAAGAGTTCCCAAATTTTCTTCTGGGAAAAAGTTGGTCTTTTCAAATCCGGGAAAGTTCTCTTAGGTTGAGGGATTTAGCTCCTCCCCTCTTCTCCTCTCCCTCCCCTTGCTGCCCCCATCACCTGAGAAAGCTTGGTAGGTTTGGAGGAACAGAGAAGCGACCTGAGGCTGGAGGAGGGGGCGGGTCAGCAGGGCTCTGCACCTCTCAGGACCCCAGTAGCCAGCGAGTAGGGCACAACACTTCTGTCCCTGACCAGAGCTGCCTCTCTAGCTGTTTCTGAAGAATGTGTTGAGGTCAATTGGACGGGGACAATAGTTAGTTAACATCACAGATCCCAGAGTTTAAACACAATTCCTCCGATGACCTGGCATTGACTTCTCTCTTTCATCATCAGCGTCCAGCTTACGGCCACTAACACGCAGCGCATTGCACACCTGATCTACACACCTTCGGGCACCAGTGAAAAACCGGGACTTGATTTCCTCTAAGAACGCCCCCAGGGTGTGGGAGCGGTCGCGGAGGACCAGCCAGAGGAAGTGGAGAGGAGAGAGGAGGTGGTGGAGGCAGAGAAAGCGTTGAACCAGCTGTGTTGGTCAAAGGCACGAAGAAGAAGCGTAGAAAGGCAGCGCGGACGTCTGGGAGGTTCACGCTGGGAACCTGCAGGCAGGACCGGCGTGGGAACTCGGCTGGCCCGCGGTGTGCCGCGTCTCCGCCACAATGATCCGGCTCCTCTTGGTTTTCTTCCCACTGATCTTTTTGGAGATGAACATTTTGCCCAGAATTCCTGACAGAAAAGTATTGCTGGCGGGTGCCTCGTCTCAGCGCTCCGTGGCCAGAATGGACGGAGATGTCATCATTGGAGCCCTCTTCTCAGTCCATCACCAACCTCCAGCAGAGAAGGTACCCGAGAGGAAGTGTGGGGAGATCAGAGAACAGTATGGTATCCAGAGGGTGGAGGCCATGTTCCACACGTTGGATAAGATCAACGCAGACCCGGTGCTCCTGCCCAACATCACCCTGGGCAGTGAGATCCGGGACTCCTGCTGGCACTCTTCCGTGGCTCTGGAACAGAGCATCGAGTTCATCAGGGACTCTCTGATTTCCATCCGAGATGAGAAGGATGGGCTGAATCGCTGCCTGCCTGATGGCCAGACCCTCCCCCCAGGCAGGACTAAGAAGCCTATTGCTGGAGTGATCGGCCCTGGCTCCAGCTCTGTGGCCATTCAAGTTCAGAATCTTCTCCAGCTGTTCGACATCCCACAGATCGCCTATTCTGCCACAAGTATAGACCTGAGCGACAAAACTTTGTACAAATACTTCCTGAGAGTGGTCCCTTCTGACACTTTGCAGGCAAGGGCGATGCTTGACATAGTCAAACGTTACAATTGGACCTATGTCTCAGCAGTCCACACAGAAGGTAGGCACTATATCTGGGAAAGAAAACTACCAAGAGAGTCAAAGAATTGTATGGTTTGTGCCCAGGAACGTAGTGTATGTAGTCTCTGTTTATTTCTAGCACAGCGGGAAGCTGACTTTACCCTTCTCAGTGCACGCCCACCTAGGCATTGCTTTTTATCTTCTTTTCTTGGTAATTACAGTGCAGTAAAACCGTATTCCAGGGTGTTTTGGGGGGTGGGTATAAAAGATATGAAAACTGCATGCAAAGGTGTCCAACTGTAGATTTGACTTACAGATCTTAAGGTGGTTTACCCTCATAGTCTGTGTTTGTATTTGGTAGGCTTACTGGTCCAAGGTAAAGGTACTTGATTTCCCTTCAATGAGTGGCCAATGCTTTCCCAAGCTTAGCGGGCTATCAAAGTGAGTAATTCACCACGCACGCACACCCTACTCCCTGTCTTCTACTGTGGATTTGAAATGTGAGCTTGTGAGCTTTATCTTAAACGTCTGAAAGTAGGCTCCATTGTCCTCTGGTGCTCCTACACACACACACACACACACACACACACACACACACACACACACACACACACAAATTCCCTGGGAATGGGGTGTTCATTCATCTTCCTTAGGATATCAGAAAGGAAAAATTTAAAATTCTGGAATACCTTTCATACAAAATTAAATATTTTAAACATTTATTTATTTTCCCTTACTTTATGTGCCAAAATCATAACCCCCTTCTCCCCCCAAATTACCTTGTTTTTATGAGAAATGGTGCTGAGAATATCTTGGAATTGAGTTTGGGCTTATAGTTTTTAGCATCAGGACCTTGCTCTTCAGAATTTAAAGAGAGACCATTGATAAAATGCCTACAAAAGGACAGCAGAGATCAGATTTAAAATGGCTTTTGGAAAATGAAGTAGTCTGACCTCAGGTTAAAGCTTTGGTTTTTTACAGAACACTATAGATGTGAATTCTTGGAGACTTCTCATGTAAAAGATTTTCTTTACTCTATTCACTGAAGCTTATGTGAAGTTTTGGCTAAAATGAGATTTTTGAGCTCATCGATTCTAACTTCCCCTAGAGGGTTTATAAGGAAACAGAGCACCTGGCTGAAATTAACTTCTAAGACAACAATTCACAAGTATTTATCTGACATGTACAAGAGATAAAAAAGTATTGCAGTCATATTTCTTAAAATCAAAATATTGAAAGAAAGGACCTAGACATGGTTTCACTGAAAACTGCAAAATGTTCAGTCACCAAGTGTGTGCTGGCTTTAGTTGATGTCAACAGATCTGTCAATCAAGGGAACAGAGTTTTCCAAACTAATGTAGATTTACACAGAATTCCAGACTTGACTGATGGAAAAAAGAAACAAAAAACTTCCTGTTTCCTGACCTTTGCTCCTGAATCTTGGCTTTTAGTGATGCCTTTTCATACCTCTTTTGAACACAAACTAATCCCTCTTTGAACGCAACTTTGAATTCGGCAGTTAATTATTTACGTTTTAAGGTTTAAATGCCAATTTGCTACATTTGAGCATTACAGTTTCTTCTAGTGCCTAGGTAAACCCTTCTGAAAGCACAAGTTAAAATGTGTGAAATATCAGCACCGGAGAGATCAATCGACAAGGAATGGCAAAACCCAGGTTGAATGTGATTCATTTGAGTATTGAATATTTCTTCCTCTATTGACTTTAATAATTGGCTTCTGAGTTCTTTCTTCAGGAGGGAGTGATAATTCATCATTTTTATAGTAGCTTTATTTCCCGTATTATGTTTTATTTGGGGGAGGAAGACAATAGGAGACCTTTGCCTCATAAGTCTGTTGCCTCTTAAGTCTGGTTTTCAAAAGAATTATGTTACTAAAATAACTGCTATTCATGATATTTTATTCTGACAACAGAATCATGTTTTGGAAATGTATTTGACTTGGGTTTGCTAGTTTTGTTGAGGAAATACCTACCTGGATTAGCTTGGGTTGCTTTGTCCCTTTCTGTCTTCTGATTACTGTTGTATGGCAAGGAAGGTGTCTCCACATTGTAATTAATTCCAAGCTACATCTTGCTCACAGAGCGTCATCACTTAGATACACATCTTTCTTCCTTTTAATGGGAATTGGTTTCTCCTTTTATAACATGTTTTACCTGTGAAAACCAAATTGCTTTTACATTCTTCAAACTCCAAAGAAATTTTGTATGAGCTCTTTCGAGTAAGCACCAACTGTAAATTTATTTTTTCTGAGGCTCTGCCCTCTGCTTCTCAGGGACTGTGGTGTACTTCCTTGGTTCACATAGTAATTTTCCTGCCTTCAGACTGATGGGGTCACCTCCTGGTGGCAGTTTCCTGTCAAGAAGCTGTGAAGACCACATACCAGGGGTGTCTCTGCCATCTGGGCACTCTTCATCAAGGAAGACTGCTAGTCTCAATATATGAGTTTGGAGCTTACAAATCCTGGGGCCTCTAGTGACCTTTATTTTACCTCTCCTTTCCAAATCATCCACTCACTGGTCAATTTCCCACAGTTTGTTTTATCAGGAACAAACCTAGTACAGTTCACATTGGAAGTGGCTACAGTGGTGTACCTTAATTTCTATAATTAATTTTGATGACCTTAAAAAAAAATCATAGGATGGGGTATATGTTCATTGTCCTGATTGTTTTATATTAAATTATTACTCTATTCTACAATGAAATAAGCCTTGAGGTATTTTCTGTTTTGCTTTTCATCACTGGAATTTAGTAGTTACATTCTTTTACTTGGTTTTCAAGCTTCCATTATTTGTACTGAACTCTCCACAACAACTGTCATTTTAACTGACAGGAGAGAGAAATGGTGCACATAAATTTCTTTCACCTGCGGCTCCAGAAGCCATTCTTGATTGCTTCCTGAACATTGTGAGATTGAAGAGGAAGAGGGATATTGAAGCAGTAGACCCCTGTTTTTGTACCAACAAAAGTCAAATCCACTCTGGATGCTCACTTGAGATGTGTGTCTTTAGATATGCTATGCACGGAGTACTAGAAGGACATTTTATTCCATTCTTCTGATGAAACAAAGATTGCTGGGCAAAAGTCAAATCAATCATTCCAAAAGGCTGGATAAACCAACTTTTAAAAGTAACAATTTCAGGTGATTAAGTCCAAAGCTTTGAGAAAGTTCATTAACGTGTTCTTTGAGTTTGTCGCTTTAACAAGTTTTCTTTAGGGTTGGATTTATTTCCGTCTGCTTTAAGACTTTTATTCTTAGGGTTTTGTCTCAAGGAGGCAGATAAGCAGTGATTTTAATGATAATGTTTCCATTCTGCAAATGTCCACCTTAAGATTACTTCTTGAGTAGTTGGGTTTCATTTTGGTGCCACATTTCTCTTGATATGTATTTATATTTTATATGCAATTGGCCTTTTTTTTTGCTTCTTTTCAATATTTGAGTTTTTTCTTTTTTTTTACAAACATTTTTCCACTTGAAGTAAAACAATTTAAAAATATCATGGTATTAGAGGAAAATCCTTCTAAGTCATAGATACATAAATTAAGCATGATTTGTCTCACAAAATTACATATACTAACTTCTGCTTGAGGGTGTCTATTGTCATGGTTCCTGTTCATTTTCCAGGATCTTTCTTTTATTGTCTTGATTGCAATCTATTCCACAGAAAGTTCTACCATGAATTGTTCTATTTTTTCATATAGCAAGGAATAGTAGTGTCTTGAAATATTATTTAGACCAACATGTGAAAGATGCTAAAGCTAACACCACTCTTTCCCCATTCAATCTCTAGACTGTCTAATTGTAGAAAGATTCTAATGAGATGATTTAGGAGTTAATTTCAGAAGCACACGACTCAGTCATTTTCAAAACCCCTGAAGCTGATGCCCTGAAGTTTCTAGCATTTCCCCTCTGCTGACTAAGAGTCATTTGAGACAACCCAGGCTCCTCTTCTAGCTGACATTTATCATCACTGGATTCTCTCCTCACAAGTTCATTTACTCATTTTTTGTTTTCCTCATGCCTTTTGCTGATTTCAAGCAGATCTTACACAAATTAATATCTCAAAAATCTCCTAAAATTTTGCATTACTACCAATAGCCATATCTTTCTTCCTTCTTTGAACATCTGTTAATTTTTGTTACTATTACTGCAATTATATATAAGAATAGAATTGTGATGTTTCTTTTTAAGTATAAATTTATTTTTCTTAAATCAGCTTTTGTAACCTTGGTGAATTTTGTAATTCACCCAAGCATTCCAGCTCTATACCATAATATACACTAAAACCTGTATAAAATATCAGGTGTGAAGTCTTACACTATACAGCGAACTACTTCCTAGATACTGTTGACATTCACTTAGGCTAGTGTGAATTGCCCTAGGAGAATGTTCTTCCACTCCAAACCATACCACCTGGTGGTATGTATACTAGTAATCTGTATTACTATGTGTAGTTTACATGAAGAGTTATTGCAACAGATATTCAACAGACATGAACATTAGCTGCATAAAAAGTGTAAGATTTTTGAAGGAAGTTTCAGTTACCAGCTAGTTTATGGTCCAAAGAGGGTGGAGTTGACCACATGTGAAACAATCAACAGGCATTCAACTAATCAACTAATCATTGCAGCTTTGACACTTGGGAACACAGTTCATCAATGGTTAGGAAACACTGAAAGAAAATATTTTTTAGTATAATTATTAGCTGGAGACAAGGGAATTTTCGTTCAGCTTTTATTCTGGAATATAACATTTCTAAAAGGTAGCTGCAGCATTGAAAGTCTATGGCAGAGAAAATAAACAGGTGTAATTACTTAAAGTTGTGAGTATTGGCCAGGAAACTGAGGACAGATGTAGATTCTTCTTAGATTCTTTGAGTATTTATGGACACGAAGGACAAGTAATGGAGGGTCTTGCCATGTGTCAGTTTGGGTTTCAAGAAAAGCACGTCCAAGTCAAATTAAACCTGATTCAAAGACAACTGACTTGAATCTGTCATTAGCAAGATAAAAAGTGGGAAAGAAAGACAGGGAGGGGCTTAATTTGTGATTTACTAAGAGTATTTGCATCCAGGTAGACCCTTGTTTTCATCTAATTCATTCACTCGTATATTTTATGCCTGTGCATTAGTTTCTTCAAACCCCAACCTTCTGTGTTTAATGTTTTAGATGGTGATTTTTGAAAACTATACTACATAATTTCCTAGTTTATATTAGAGAGAGCAAACTAGACATTTTCTTTGAAGACACAAATAATCATAAAAATCAGGTGTTACTTTGTGCCTAGATATAGTTTATAAACACATTTATTTTTAACACAAGCCATCCTGTGTTTATACCTTTGAATGCGTGTCTTCATTTTCCCTTATATTGGCTATATTTATCAAACCCATTCTCTAAGTGCTAGCTTTCATTGTCAACTTGACACAGCCTAGAGTCCTCTGAGAGGAGAGCCTCCATTGAAGACTCACCTAGATTAGAGTGATGTCTGTGCATGCCTGTGGGGAACTGTTTTGAGTATTAATTGATGTGGGAGAGGCCAGCACACAAAGTAATTTGGTGAGTACCTACAACCAAAGGGCGGGTGTTGCTTTGTAGTTCAAACTATTCTGATTTTTACATTGGAAGCAACATCTCATCAAGGTTGTCAATTTTCATTGAAACTGTAATTGAAAAACCAGATTGAAGGCAGAATATAAAGCCTTGTCAAAATGATCTCTGTTTCATCCATCTGAGAGTTATCATCAGACTTTGAATTTATGTAGAAATATTTGCTTCTTTTATATATTCAACATTTTTATAAGTATCTACACTTGGAATTTTAACTTACATAATTTTTTTTCATTTTTACAGGAATATTTGCCTTCTTAACTTGCTGATTCTTGGTGCTAAGAAGTGCTCATGTGTTGATTTTAGGATTTTCTATTTTGCTAACTTCATAGCCAATAAGTTACTGATTTAGGGGAACATGGATAATTAGATACTAATTCCTTAAACAATTCAAATAAAATCCTTAACCAGCAAGTGAAACAAAATAATCTGAGGAGCATAAATTCTTTGGTTACTAAATAACCATTCTTTTTCTTTTAGTGTCAGAGTCCCATAGTGTCCAGAATTCAGTGTAGCCTGACTGATTCAAATTTAAAACAATTCCCTTACTTCATCCTTCTAAGTGATAGGAGAATGGGTGCTACATCTGGCTTATTTCCTTTCTAATGAAATTCAGTAATGAATACATGAGCCAAATATAAAATCACATACTTTTCTGGGTTTTAGGATCATAACTTGAAATAACAATAAAAATAACAACTGTTATCATTATTACTACTATTATTGTCATCAAGAGCCTCAATACTAGAAGAACTAGAAACAAGTAAATAGTTATAGGCCCTTGGATTTCTTTTTTTAAATCATATTTGATCAATTTCTGAAATAGATTCCCAAAGGATTATGGAAAATATTATGTGCACCCCAGTTTTATTTGTAAACTAAGAATGATGCTTAGTGTGACATTCCTGACTTTATAGCAGTGTTTTGTAAAACAAAGAGCTGGCGTACATAGCTACCATTCAGTTACCTTTGTTAAACTTCTACGAGAGACATGAAATCTTCTTAGCTCATGGGTATTGAACAAGTATAAGAAACCAGTTAGTAGTATCTGGCTGCTTGACCCCAAACCTAGAAACTGAAGATGAAATGAACTTCATAGTTAAAAGTACAGAATAGATTTCAAAAAACTTTTTCATGTTTCAAATAAGTAAACTAGGGCCACACAATAATATAAATGACACACCCAAGACCATGACATTCATTGGTAGTAAAGCCAGTTAGACATTTTCTCAAACCCATGGTTATTTGAAGCTCACATGACCCATCCTTGTAGACTGTCTGCCTATAATTTCCTTGTCATTTGCTCCAGCTCCATTGTACTCAACTATCCTGTTGCAATTCAGCAGCTCCTGGGAGGTGCCTCTCTACTCTGCAAACTCATTCTCACAGCTGAGTGTTATCCTGTCAACATCAACTCTTGCTTTAGTTGTGGATGACTGTAATATTCATTGATACAATTCTTGTCTTTGCTGTTAGTTGATATCAACTCCATGTCCTTTGCACTCATTCCAGGAACCCTCTTGCCCTGACCACATTCTGGCATCTTGGTATTATAAAACACGCTCTACTCTTGAACTTGAACTTGCAAATAACAGAAAGTCTTTGAACAACACAGTGTCCTTTCCAACTTCTTTTGTTCCCAAGTTTCTTGCTTTAACCTTCCACATATCCATGGAAGGTCTGAATCACATCTTTTTTTTTTTTTTTAACTTGATCTGGCTCTGATTTTACATCTGAGCAGCTCTATCCTGATATATGTGCTTGTTAACCATCTTGTAGATGGGCCATCTTCTGTCATTGTCTCAGAGAAAGGAAATTTTCAATTTTGAGTTATTCCATATAAATCTACATTTCGAGGAAATTAGAAATCATTCACTAAGTTTCCATCCATCAGGAGTAAAAGCTACAAAAGAAAATCCCATAAGTTTGTTGTGCTGATGAAAGACAGTAGTGCTAATAAAATGTTACGTGTCATTATTGTTGTCAGATTTCCTAGTAGTTCAAATTAAGAGTGTCTTAGCATAGCTGAATCTGCATGAAAGAATTGTGGGCTATTTTGAGGGCAGGGATGTGAAAATAAAGAGGAGTGAAGTATATCTTATGATTTGTTAACATTGATTAGCACACCCGACTCTATCTTTTCGTAACAATCATATCACTGATGGTGTTCTTAAGTCTAAGCCCTTTGTTTAGTCAGTGTCTTTCATAGCTCTTACCAAACCCAAGTCAATATCTCTGTTGTCTGACTATAGTCTTTTGTGAGAAGTGGGGTCAGGCTGGCCAGGAATTCTTGAACTCAAGCAATCCCCTGATTACTGTCTCCCGAGTAGCTGAGTACCTGCCATATTTCATACTTTTTGTGGTTAAATGGAAGGGGAAAAAAGCAATAAGCAAATTGTCAATAGTATGTCCAATAGTGAGTCCATTTATAGTAAGGTTCCTAAGGTGATGTTAGGTATTGAAATAGTGGAGACAATTTATGATAGACAAAAAAATGAGTCCTCTGTTCCTGAACAAATATGCAGACCACTTGTTATTTTTACTTTTATGTCAACAAGTATTGGTTTGTTGGTAAAGAAGAGTCATGGCCAAATTTCTAAGTAAAATAAATGCTTAATAGGCACTTTCTCTGTGCCTGAAGTCTGCTATAGTGATTGAAACACAGGGACTTAAGGAAAATAGTCCTTCTATTTCATTCACCATGTAGTAAGCAGCATTTTACTTACATACTATGGCCATAGGAACAGGTAGTAGTTAGGGAGGTCACAGAGAGAAGAGTGACTTGGGAAAGAATGGAAAGAAGCAGTTACAGGGGCCTTGCAGTGACATCTATTCTTGACTCCATCAGGAAAAGATGAGGAATGATATGAGTATAAACCCTGATATAGAATACAGTGAGTAGCCACGGAACTCAAAAAGTTGCTAATTATGGAGAATATGGAGTTGAGAAGGGAAGAAAGACCTAGATCATGATGAAATACACTCACTAAGCCAAGGAATTCAGACTCAGACTGTATTTTGTACAAATGTTGAACCTATGAAAAGTTCCAGGCACAGAGAAACTATGAAGATATTTTTGATTTGGAAAGTGGTGCTTTGAAGCTTTAGTGAGTACAGAGTATGAAAAAGACTCAAGGAATCTATGAAACATGGTAAGAAGATATGTTTTTTTGGAACATGTGGTGTAGAAAAAACTAATTTAGTTAATATATCAATTTAGTCTAGATATATTAAGAGTTTCACTAAAGGAACTGAATGGACTTGACAGACATACATTAGGTAAATTAGAATTTAGAGCGTGAGAAGTTCTGAAGGTCAAAGAGAAAGAAGTCTAGAATGATTCCAAGCATGGCATTTTGTAGAACTAAGTATGAAATAAATGAGGAAGCACAGTTTTAGACTGGTTGAGTTTCTGTGTTTATGGGGAAATGAAGTCAAGAGATTCTATAGTCCCAATTTCTGGAAAAGGAGGTGGATTTGAGATTTGTCAGCAGACACTGAGGGCAAACCTACAACATATGATTAGACTGTCAAGAGACAAGAAGTAAAGATGGAAGACAATCAAGGGAAGTACTTTCGGGAAAGTAAGAATGAATAAGAGAATCAAGAAAAGTTGAAGGAGAAAGATGAACCAGAAAAACTAGACATTGTGGAAGCCAAAGGAAAAGAGAGTTAGATGTAAATAGAGCTGACAAGAAAGGGGCTGTGAAAATGGTATCCTGTACTAGTATTATCTTAACTCTTGGATACTACTATAACAACATACCTGAAATTGGATAATTTATGAACAACATTAAGTAAGTACCTAATTTATTTATTTATTTATTTATTTATTTATTTATTTATTTATTTATTTATTTATTTATTTATTTAGAGTTAAGGACCCAGTACGTAGCCCTTGATGGTCTAGAACTTACTATGTAGACTAGAATGGCCTTGAACTCATTGAGATCCACCTGCCTCTGCCTCCCAAGTGCTGGGATTAAACGAATGAATCACAATACCTGATGTTAAACAACATAAATCAATTCTCACAATTTGGTCAGGAAGATAGAACCCTCATAACTTTTACACTTCCCCAAAGGCCCTACTTGAATACCATCACAATGCCATTAAGCTTTATTCCACATAAATAGTAAGGGAAGTCCAGACCACAGCAAGTAGCTCTCACTTTTGCCTCGCCTCAACCCTTCCAGTAATTTGGGGTCTTTTAAGCTCACTGGCAGGGATAGGAGGAATAGGATAGGAGGAAGTGGAGGCTGACAAAATGCCATCTGGTTCCTAGAAAGCCTGAGAAGGGAAGGTGTAGGGTACAGTGGCAGGTAGAGAGAAGCAAATACCCTACAGGACTGAAAAGGCTTGGCAGTTTTAAAGGCTTCTGGAAAAGAGTGACTGGGAAGGAAAGATTGGAAGATAACCCATGAAGTAAGGCTGCTGAGGAAGCAAGGGGAGATCTTGTGTGGTCATCCTCCCATAGTCTTTCCCCTGAGTGGTAGGGTAGATAAGTTTATGGAAGAGGAGGAAATAATTGAAGACAACATTTGATGGCCCATGTTGATCCAATGGAAAGATAGAAAGGAAAAAGCAGGCAGACCATAGGAGGGCTCATCTGAGACCACAGGGCACAGTTTCAGCAGTGTTGGCTCACACTGTTTTGGTACTTGATCCATCAAGATACAGTTCCAGATACAAGAAAGGAGTCCCAGCTTTCCTGGCTTTTCATTATCTTGACCACCTGATGGCCCAGTATCCCAAACGCCAAAATCTTCCTTTGCCTACCGGAGAGATCATAGCCTCAAATTCTCCTCTATACGGCCCTTGCTGGAAGACCAGATGAGGGAACGGATGTATACCATGTTTTCTTATCATCATTGTTATCAAGCTCTCTTCATGAACTTAGGTTTCCAGAACATTATATACCTAACTTTGCTTAGTCTTCCGGAAGAATTGCGTTTTCTAAACTGTGTGTTAATTTTTCCCTTTTTCATTTATTAAAGGTCAGATTATAAATATGAAGAATATTAATTTTTTTCACATTTTTGTTGAGCTCATTACTTACTGTGTTATTCAATCCCCTTGGATAAACTCCATTATCAATAAACTTGTATGCTTTAATTCCATGAAACCATTTGTTTCTCTCGAAGAGGTAACACATCATGTCTTGATTGGCCATTAGAGTATCACATTTACTGTTTTTCTTTTGTCTATGAGGAAACTCAAAACTAAATGCTATGCTTAATCACAGGAAGCATCCTAGATTACATAAGTAGATACTAGCTTCTTCCACCACACTTCAAAAACATTATTTTACACTTGATTATAAAATTGTAAAATGCCTCAATTTTATTTTTCGGGGAGACGGAATATTAATAACGTGAGTAAAGATGACCATCATGCAGCTGCAGCTGGGAATGGCAGCTTCTACATATTGTGACCTGTCAGAGGCCATTTCACACTCACAGTTTAAAAGGCTAAATTTGGACGAAACTTTTCCTTTTAAACTAACTAAATTTTCCTTTTGACAACTCCATGCATGTATACGATGCATTTTGATTACTCTTATCTCTCACTCCACCTCTCTGAGTCCTGTTAATCTCCACTCTTCCCAAGTCTCAGGACCTCTCTGAGTCCTGTTAATCTCCACTCTTCCCAAGCCCTGCACATCTTTTGTTTTATTTGTTTTGTGGTCCAAGATTCAGCCAGGGAGCCTCTTGTCAGAAGCCTGTGTCCTGCTGCAGACTTTAAGTAGGTACAGGGGATTGAACTCCAGTCTTCTTGTTTGGACAGCAGGCACCTTAATGAGAGAGCCACCTCACAGCACAAAACTTTTCTATGCAGAGATGTGCAGAGGAGTGTTTGAATAGTGGCCCACCTTTCTGCAGGGTCGTGAAACCATCCTTCCCTGGCATGGGTTCTCTGAGCATGGATATTATCTCCCTCAGCATGCTATGGCACCTCCTCCTTGCTTGTACTTCATAGTTAGTCCTGTGTACTTCATAGTTAGTCCTGTGTAGGGAACATTCCCTTTTCCATGTGCAGCACTGAGTGGGCCCATTGTGGTCCTGGTGGATTTGCAGAACTTCCTTTTCAAACCTTCTTCTCAACCTCAGAAGAGAGTGGATTTGTAAAGTGCTGTTTCAGTGACTCACTCAGAGAAAACATGTGTTTTACCAACTTCTAAATTTCCCTGTGTTTTTCTGGACTTCCTGGATCATAACTCCTTATAGACTGGTGTCTTAATCAGTGTTCTGTTGCTGTGAAGAGACACCATGACCGCAGCAATTGCTCTAAAGGAAAACTTTTAATTGGGACTGGCTTACAGTTTCAGAAGTTTAGTCCATTATTGTCATGGTGGGAAGCATGGTGGCATGCAGGCCGACTGACACAATGCTGGAGAAAGCTGAGAGTTTCATATCCAGATCCACAGGAAGCAGGAAGAAAGAAGGCCACTGGGCTTGGCTTGAGCTTTTGAAACCTCAAAGCCCACTCCCAATGACACACTTCCTCTAACAAGGCTACACCTCCAAATAGTGCCATGCTGTGGTCACCAAGTATTCAAATCTATGAGTCTGTGACGGCAGTTCTTATTCAAACTACCACAATTAGTATCTAGCCATACTGAGTGTGTAGGTAGACTCAGGATCCACCATGCTATCATCTACATCATTTTCACCTGAGCTGAGGGTAGCAGGATTTACCATTATATTATTAGTATATTACTATTATGATGACACATCTCTTTATTCTGCCATAGATGACCATTAAATTAAATCATGACAGGCAGAGGAGGGGTTATTCATTTACATATGCAAGACCTGAATTACTCTCTGGAGTTGGGGGCTAGAAATGGCAAACAGAAAATTGTGAAAAGATGAGTTTCATTTTTTCTTCTATGTTGGTGCACACTCAGAGGAAGTTCAGTGTGTGAGATCCTTGTTCTGCAATTTTAAAGTAAAATCCTACTTGAAAAGAAATTGCTTATCAAAAAGTGAAAAAAAAACCAAGGGAGTGATTAATTTTTGAAGTGCTTATATTCTTCCTTTCAGTGGATTATTTTTAGGCTCTCAAGGTGCAGAACAAGGTACCAGCAGAATCCTCTTAAACTCTACTGTGCCAACAGATGACCCAGAACTCATTAAAGTCACAGATTCTGATTTGCTGGGTCTGGGGTGGGCCTTCGAGTCTGTATTCCTTATAGGCTCTCAGGTGCTGGTCCATGGAGCAGCACACTGTGATACAGACCCTCTGGAAGCCCTTTGTGGCCATGAGGTTTTTATGATACTGTGTATATGCTATTTCACATATTTATGAATAATTTCCTTCACCGTCATCTACGTGTCAAATGCCATAATATCTGATGTCCTATGTCTCTAAATTAGACAGAAAATATCTTTAATAGTATACCTATTCCAAAATTATATTAAAGTTATTTATCTAATCATTTTTTACATTCAGTGATTTTTAAAAAAATATGCATCAGCTAGTGCAGATAACTATTGCATGTGGCCTTGTAGCTATTCAAATTTCTGGATATATGAAGACCTTCTCTCAGGAGGATACCATTCCCTGAGGTAGAATATCATTCCCTGGTCAGGTGTGAACTGCTTCAGGGCAGGGTGAGGCCTCAGCTTGGTTTTGTCACTGGTGTGTGTATTCCCAACACTTAGAACAGTGCCATTCACCTTGCACACACGTAGTAAGTGTTCAGTGGGATTAAGTCCGTTTCCAATGTGCTTTCTACTTTAGTAAAGGGTTTGATGGCTTCAGAGCTTCCATGGTATCACATTGATTCTTCCTGCCTAAAGGTGTAAATAAGAATCCAGTGAGATAACAGACTAACAACTCAGTTTTCAAAACCCAGAAACTTTGGAAGCTTTTGGGTTTTTATTGAATGCTATATAAATTATTTTTCTTTTAATTTTTTCTTCATAAAAGTGTAATACAACAAAGAAAAAAATCCAATTAATTTAATTTTTTGTGGGTAGAGTCTTCTTAATATAATATTCAACTTTAACCTTTCTCATAATTAGGGAAACTTCACCACATTTATTGTCAATTAAAACCCTTGGGTGTTGTATTTTTTTCTCCTATGTGATGGTTGGTATGTGGGTAACCTGTATTCCCCTTGGACTGGGTACCAATGAGCTGTGAGGGGTGTATGGTATGGGAGGACTGGGTTTCACATTACGTCCTCCAACAGATGTCTCCATGGCTAGACAAGCCAACGAATTCCTTTCAGTCTTCCTTCTCACCTGTAGTGAGTTGGCCACGCCCCCTTTTGCATCTTTCTGAAGCACCATGAAGCTTGTATCAAGAACAGTGAGTTGCATCCCATTCTAATACGGCTTAATTATAATTTCCTTATTTCCTTCAATAATTGCCTTCTGACATCTGCATGTTTCAGAATTATAAGTCATTGCCACTGTTCAGCATTTATTTAAAATGATAGGTTTTGTGTCAAAGGAGACACACTTCACAGCCTCTGGTTTGGAAACCTCTAGGTTTGGTGACTTATAAGGGGTTGCAGATAGTTGCTACGTGAGGCGAGTCTTTTCTTGTAGCCATTCTTGCTCTCTGCACTCCATGGAGCCTCTCTTGATCATTTTGCCTCCGTCTCTTTGTATGTTCTGCCCACTCTCTGATTTTCCTTCAAGCTCAGTCTCTGTAGGTTGGTTTAAAGGGCAAGCCTCAGCTTCGTGTCAATCAGCCATCCAGTTCACCAGTTTATTCTATAAGCACCCTTCCTACTGAACCTCAGGTGGTATGTTAGGCAACAGGTCTTAAAGATCCAGCTGTGTCGATTTCAATAACATTTGGTAACAGGCAAATAGCTACAATTAGTTATAAATGTATTTTTGTTCTATTACAATAATGCTATCTGTGCTTTAGATTTAATGGGCACAACACCGTTCTTGCTATCTAAGGAGAGAGGAGAGATACGAGAGAAGAGTGAGGGAGAGGGAGAGAAAAGCAATCTTACATTCATTACCTGATCTGTGACAAGGTGGAGAGGCAGACTAGTTCCTCCCCTGGAAGGCTCTTGGAATAAGTGGCATTAGGACGGGGTCTTAGATGAGAGCTAATCTTGTATATGCAGAGGCAGATGGAAATGGATCTCTCATGAGTAAAACCATGTGACTAAATGCTTAGTAGAGTGCTAACAGGTGCACAGGAAATGGTGCGCCCTTTTAACTTTTTGGAGGTAAGAGGTACTAGAACGGAGTCATGGAAACGCTGATTAAAAAGTGGACCCAGATGTCTGAGTGCTCAGACTCTCAATTTGAGTTGGCCTTCTATGTTTTATGTAGTCAACATTTTGCAAATTTCTGCCATGGGCTGGTAAACAGAGACTAGTCCTTTCCTCCCCGACTTGTTCTAGAAAATGACTCTTTTGCAAAGAAAGTACCTTCTTTGCTTGCCTGGCAAAATGTTGTTAACCATGCAGTCCACTTACATTTCCAGTGTAGCATACATATTTGATCATGAAAAGGATCTGGGCTAGTGCATTGCAAGGCTTTGCGGCTTGAGCTGCAGCCTCTGTGGACATGTGGCTCGCCTCTCCACGAAGCAAAAGGCATATCACAAGCTGCCTTCTCAGCTGTGAAATGCCACTACTTAGGTCACATGCCTCAGATTAAAAAACTGCCAGGAGCAACGCCTTCTCCTTGGCGGAGAGGCGTGCCACCTGTCACCCAAAGCTGCCGTCCCCTCTGGCATCATGCACGGATAGCTCTGCTTCACTTGTGCATGTAGGGAGGCTGTGTTCTCTGCCTCTTGCAGGGTATTTCTCCATGGCATTGAACATGGATAGAATTCAGTCTGATATTAATTGAATTAGAGATTATTTTCCATATTACCAGGGCCCAAGTGTTCATCCAGAATGGTTGCAAATTCACAGAAGGCACTTGAATGAAAACATTCATTTTCTCTCATGTGAAAGATGGCATATGACAGGCTTAATTCCACCCAACACTTGACTGTGATGCCACCCTTGGTGGCATGGTAAGGTCATCCCCTATGCCACTCCTTAAATAGCATGCATAGTCTTAGTGCACACAGTCAGGACCAACCATTAGAGTCTTGTCTTCATCCAATTTTGTGGCATATAAAACAAGAAATGTAATGTATGCCTTCATGGGCAGACGAAACTTCCTGTGCAATGCACCTTATTTTAGATTGTCCCCATATCTTTGCAAGGTCCTACATGGTGGAAAATCCCCCAAGTGCTTTGGTAATGTTTGTTGGATGAATAATTAAAGGGTGATTTTGTGAAAATTAATCTAATAGGCATTTGATCTGCCTTGAGTTTTGAAATCCTGTGGTTTCCTATTTCTCTATGAAAGACCTATTGAACTACCAAGTCTGCTCTACCTTTAAGGAAAGGTATACATTTTTCTTGCCATAATAACACCATCCAGACACATGTCCGGTACTAAAGAGTTTAAAAATTCTGGCCAGGCGGGGGTGGCACACGCCTTTAATCCCAGCACTCGGGAGGCAGAGCCAGGCGGATCTCTGTGAGTGTGAGGCCAGCCTACTCAGAGAAACCCTGTCTCGAAAAAAAAAAAATCTTTTCCTTGCTTTTCTGTATGGTCCAATGAAAAATAAAAGCCTGCCTTAGAATATACTCTTTCCTAAAGTATTCCAGCTATGGTTTCTGTTTTTTGCCATCTGTTCCTTTTATGGGTTCACTATGCTCCCAGCAAAAAACCAAAACTAAACCAAACCTAACCAAACCAAAACAAAAAACACTGGAGTTCTAATTCTTGTGCTTTAATTTAGAATAAAAATGCTTTGCAAAATAATGAGGTTAACATGAGGTTGTTAGCATGGACTCTAATCCAACAAGCTAGATGTTCTTATTAAAAGGGGGAGGTTTGGATTCAGAAAGACATATGTATACACAGAGTGAACACCCCATGAAGAAGAAGAAGGCAGACATTCATATGAAAACAACTTCAGAAAAGGGAATGCCAAAATTGCCAATAGGTAATGAGAGCAGAGGCCTGAAACAGATCCTTACTGCCCCAGGAAGGATTAATTCTGTTGAGGTCTTGATTTCAGACATTTGGCCTTCAGAACTGTGACCTGGTACAGTACATTTTTGTTTTTACCCCTTACTTCATGGCATTTTGTTATAGCAACCCTAGGACACTAATACAAATCTAAAGTTACTACAATATAAAGCTACTCTTAAGTAATTCCTCATAAATAAAAAGAAAAAATACCCTAACCCCCCAAACACAACTAGTCTTAATGGTGCAATTGACACTCATCTACATATGGACTATTATTCACTTAACTGTTTCCCTCCTCCACCAAAAGGCCCTTCACTTCCTGCTCATACATGGTGACTTCCCTCAGATATTACTGGACATGATTAACGTTAGATGTTGACTTTTTCTCTGGATTGAAGAATGCCAAGGTAGCTAAAAAGGCATTGTTTCTAGGTCTGTTTATGAGGGTGCTTCCTGAAGAAACTGGAATTTGATCAGTGGGATAAATAAGGAAGATTCATGCTCACCCAAGGTGGGCAAGCTCCGTCCTAACTGTTGAAGGTCCCAATAGCAGTAAGGAGCAGAAGAATGATGAGTTCACCCCTGTTCTGCAGCAGGAGTGCCCTTCTCTTGCTCATCTTAAGACTCTGGGTTCTGGGGTTTGTACCAGGTCTTTTGTCTCAGAGTGAGAATTATAGTAGTAGCCCTCCTGGTTCTGAGGACTTTGGACTGAACTGACATATCACCACTCCCCTGGTTCTTCAGTTTTCAGGCAGCATACCCTGGGACTTCAAGAGTCTTGTGAACCAGTTCCTCTAAGAAATTCCCTGTCTGTCTATCTATCTATCTATCTATCTATCTATCTATCTATCTATCTATCT
>CABHPH010131115.1:4950-16266 GCA_902168325.1 Peromyscus nudipes | reverse complement strand
TCTATCTATCTATCTATCTATCTATCTATCTATCTATCTATCTATCTATCTATCTATTGATGGATTGTTTATTTATCATCTATCTATTTCTATCATCCATTTATCTATCTTAGTTTTAGTTCTGTCTCTCTATAGAACCTAGACAAATTACAGTTACTAAAAAAGAAATACTAGTTAAAACATCAGTGATTTATCATTTGTTGTATACCAAGCACTATGGATTTCAAGTACATTGCTTTATTAGATGCTCCAATTAACCTTATGAAATAGATGCTGATTTTACTTTGGAAAAAATAAACATGATTCCCCAAGATGTACAACTTAAAAGCAGCATACAGAGAGTCCAAAATTTGCCAATTCCATACCACAGCTGGGGTGACTAATTATTATATAGTTCCCTATAAAGGTGTTCGGCTACTTAACAGGCAAAAATATTGTCAGGCATTTGAATGGGGACTTAAATGAGTATGAAAATGCAAACTATTACTACAAACACCATACTATTGCAAGCCAGAAAAAAAATCAGAAATTGAACCCACATTGCATCCAACAGACTTGTTTTTTGTGCCTGGAGGACCACGCAGCCCAGCCCATTATCATTTTAAAAAGGATAAAACGAACACACACCAGGTCTTCATTTTTTACTTCTGTTCATGTTCTCAAATGTATGTTTTCTAGAAAAGGTAGTTCCTCTCTAGAGTTCATTTCAGATTGAACAGTCACAGAGGGAGGTGTAGTCAAGAGGGGGAGAGGTTGCTATACATTGATTTGTTTTCAAATGTACTCCATTAATTTTGAAAAAAAAAACCCCACCCTCAAATACAGTAACTTGTGACAATGGTGATTCAAAAGATGTTGGTTTTCAGTGTCCAGAAAAATCATATAATTAAAAAAGACAAATATATCTATATTTCTAGAATAAGGGATATTTTGCAGTGAGGAGAGTGGAGAAATAGTTAATTCTCTCCCTGAAAATATCTAGCACCTTAGTACTGGCGAGTTTGCTGCATCTTTTAATTTGACGATGCTCTCAACTAATTGTCAGATGCAGAGTGTGCACAGTGACAGTTGATTTTCCAGTGGACTGCTGGTTCATATGCAGAATGACACTCTTCGTTGCTCTTAGTGCTCATGTGGGCATATGGCAGTGAGTCCCTGACTGGCTGTGGGAGGAACTGCGGTGTTGGGCTGATTTGATCGAACCAAATGAAGCCAAATATCTGAAAAATCTATGGTTCTGTGGAAAGAGAAACACAATTATGACTTTATAACAGAACATCCCTGACTGTCCCTTCCTGGGACCGATCAACCAATGACTTCAGTTAATCTACAGAGGTAGAAGCCTTTTCGGTTTTTTTTCTTTTGTTCTTCTATTTGTAGTTATAGTTCAAGCAGACACAATAAAGCACATCGGTGGATGTGGAAGAGAGGATTTAGTGAGTAGAGTGAGGTTTCTGGAGCCAATCAGACCTATATTCTCACCCTACTCTGTCATATTTGAGTTCTTTGACTTAAGACAGACCATTTAATATTTCTATATTTATTCCTTGTGTCTGTAAATTGAGAATTATAATAGGACTTTTTCTGAGACTGGGTCTCACACTGTGTTTCAGGCTAGCCTAGAACTCACTATGCAGACCAAGCTGGTCTTGAATTCATGACACTCCTCCTGCCTGAGTATCCTCAAATACTGGGATTGAAAGAGAGAACCACCATATTGTATGGTTTTGTGTTTCCAGTGTGATAAAACAAGATGATGAGTGTCGTGTATCAAAATGAATACACAAGGAGGTGCCCAGGTGTGGTATATTATGCACTGATACATTCCCTTTTGTTCAGGCTCTCTCAAACCGACACAGAGGTTATTACAGGGGAAAAAGAGATTTGACATGGAAAATAATGTCATGCAGAAGGTTTCCTATATGGTATCCAAAGCGTTTCTCTGCCCCATCCCAATGATTTTCACTGAAGAAACTTGTGGGCATGTTGTAAGTGACGGTCATCCAAACCAAACAACTGTCATTTTAGGGTGTTCATCTCTGCCCGAATGCAAAAGATCATCTCATTTGAGCTTGTTGATTGTTTACATCCCCTCATGGGAGGGTCACAAGACTCTCATCCAAGTACCTGGTCACTCCACACCACCTGCTGTATGCAACTGTGTCTTAATTGTACAGGACCTCAGAGAGAGGCTAGAACATGCAGACTGGGAAGAGGACAGGAGGGGGCTCCATCCATGTGGCTCTAAGAAAGCCCCCATCCCACTTAGTCAAGACTTTTTTGGTGCAGCCTATTGGAGGAGAAGCACTCAATACCCCTACAAGTAACCCTTCACATGGCTCTGTAAAGAAGGCCATTAGATTTGTTTGCTCCCCAGAGTGAACTTTGGTGAACTCATGCCTAGATTTGTCATTAGGACTATAGGAGAAGGGGTAGACCTTAGTTGCATCTCCCTCTGGGAAGGAATTTTAGCAACACGCTTCTGTTAAAAGGCAATGAAAATTAGTCCTTGGAAAATGAAGCACTTACAACTATTACCTTTTAGGGTGATTCCTGAGAAGAGCCAATACTACTGGCCAGATGAAGGACATCAAGGTTATTACTATTTCCTAATTTTCATTTGGCTTTAGCTATGAAGACATGTATAACATCTCCTGAAGGACAGTAACCATTATCCTTGATCACCATCCCTATTCTTTACTAAGCATGCTTATATAATCTGCTTGGTTTCTTACAGCCTGAGCTCTGCACAAAGTGGCCATCTGAAGTAGCCTCATGGGGGTGGGGTAGCTGAAAGAATATCAGTAAGATTACCAGGTAAATAGTAGATATTTGCAGTCCTGGTTCTAACTTCCTTCAAGTATAGCATATATCTTGCCTTTCACATGGCAACATCTATCTTGCAGACATCTTGAAACATCTATCACCATTGCAGACTTCAAGTACAAACTACAAATGTTAGTTGAAATTAATTGGACTATAGTAACATGGGAAGTGTTTCACAGATTCATAAGGCTGTGAGATATAGATATTGCTCCTTTAGGAAAAAAAGATTAGATATTTGGGAATAATTTCTGTACCTAAGCTTTCACCAATGTATGTATTGAATTCTCCTTCCTGAGCCCTTCTGGGCTATAAGTTTAGCTTCTCGTTAGTTTATACCATAAGTTCTGAATTTTTGCTTAGATTTACTTTTGATTGTATACCAGAACATTCTCAGGGACTTCAAATCTAAAGATGTCTGGCTTCAGCTGTTGGAGCTCTGATAGAACCTAGAAAGCCAGCTCTGCTCGCTCAGTTACCTACAAAGAAAGGATGGTCTAGATAGGCTCTGTTGCTATGACAAACACAATGACAGAAGCAACTTGGGAAGAAAAGGGTTCATTTGGCTTACAGGTTACAGTCCATCGTCCAGGGCAGACAAGGCAGGAACTCAGTGCAGGAACCTGGTGGAACTATGAACTGAAGCGGAGACCATTGAGCAACACTGATTACTGACTTGCTTCCCATGGCTAGCTCAGGTTGCTATGTTATATAATCTAGGACTATTTGCCTAGGGGTCACACCACCCACAGTGGACTAGGCCATCCTTCACCAATAATTAATTAAAAAAAATTCCTACAGATATGCCCACAGACCAGCCTAATGAAAGTAATTTCTCAGTTGAGGTTCTCTGATCCACACGACTTTAGTGACTCTGGAATATATAAAGTTGACAAAATCTAAGCAGCACAGAGGTTCTGGGGTGGATGAGTGAGGAAAGAAATAAATAGTTGAACTGGAGCTTCAAGTGTAAAAAATCTTGTACTGACCTCACCTGTTGCCACACAGCCCGAGTCCATGAGGGGAACACCTTCACGAGGCCTTGGTGCTGACTGTTTACTTCAGCTAGTGTCTGCTTCCATCTTGTCCTTTTGTGACAGAGTGCTTCTTTTCATTCAGAATGTATGACAAGTACATTTTCTTTTTTAAAGTTTTAAAAAATATTCATACACATGTTTAATCTATTTGGATCCAACCTAGCCTCACTACCTCCCTTCTAGTTCGTCTCTTACACCCTTTCCCTCCCAACTTCATTCTCTCCTCAATTTCCATTTCATGCTGCATATATGTACATCAATGTGGAACCATCTACTGGAGCATCTGACGTATCAGTAGCTTCCCAGGTCTCATATCCCTGAAGGAAAGAGGCTCTCCCTCTCCCAGTAGCCATCAATGCCAAATGGTTCCTCAGATGGGAACTGGACTTCATGATGCCCTCCCCCATCCAAGCTGAATGTTTAGCTGGCTTGACCTTTTGAAAGTCTTGTGTATGCAGCCTATCTATTGTGAGTTCATATGTATAACTATATGTCCAGCAAACACCATTTTATTATGCTCATCCACTTCATCTGGCTCCTCTTTCCACCACCTCTTTCATGTTGATCTCTAACCCTTGAGGGGAAGAGGTGTGATATCGATGTCCCATTTCAAGCTAAGCACTTCACAGTCTCTTACTCTTCATGTTCATAAATGGTTAGCCACCATTTACTTCAAAAAGACTTCTCTGTTGAGGCTTGAAAGCTACACTAATCTATGTTAGTAGCTCATGGGGCAGTTCATTATTATTTAGGTAACTAATAGTGCTAGGTTCTCCCGAGGGGAGAATATCTGTGAACTAGTCAGTTATGGGGTTTTGAATCCAGCTAATGGTACCAGGCATTGGGATTTATTCTATGGAATGAGCTTTAGATCCAACAATAAAGTGGATGGCTACTCCTTAATATTCATGCCATTCTTGCTTGCACTAGTAGGCATATCTTGCCAGGACAGATCTTATTATAGCTCATAGGGTTCATAGCTGGGTAAGACTGATAATGGCTCTTCTTCCTTGCTTATAGGCACAGAACCTTCCAGCACTATGAAAGCTAGTCAGTGGGAATGAAGCTTCCAGGTTGATAACAACTTGATTTCAACATGTCCTATGACTCAGATATGTGATGTAATTATCAATAGGATCTTCTTATAGAACTCTAGATGGTGATCAAGAGCAATGTCAATAGCCTATAATGTTTGGGGGCAAGGGCTAGTCTACGGGACCCACAGACGAACAACCTAAAAAGAGGTAACCCATGCTTGGTATTAGGCTTTTTATTTGACAGTCAATGGTATCTAGGGTAAGAATTGTCCCCTGCTGTAGGGTAATGCATATGTACATGTATACATTTTAAGGAGCTTCTAAAGTAGTAGGTTTCCATATTGCATTCTCAAAGGTCTTTAGTCTTAGTTATCTCTCTTCATACTCCTCCTCTACCCTGTCCAAACACCATTTCCTTAAGAGGCCCTTCCTTATCAAACTGTGGACCTTGCTTTTGGACTTACTACCCTATCTTACTTTTTTATTTACTTTATGCTATTTACTCTAATCAAGGGGATATTATGTCTGTAATACTTCACATACTTTTTTTTTTTTTGTCTGATCTACCAACTGGACTCTGCTGTATTTCTACAGCCTAGGCCAGAACCTGAGAGCCCAAACAGTTGTAACAGGCATATTTTTGAATGATTAAGCCAGAGGTTTCAGGGGTGCATAGATGGCTCAATCGGTCCATTTCTTACCATACAACCATGAGGTCCTGCGTTTGGATCCCTAATGCCAACATAAAAAGCTGAACATAACAGCACACATCTATAATCCTAATTGTGAGGAGGTGGAGACAAGAGAATCCTTAGAGTTCATTAGCCAGCAAGCCTTGCTGAATTGATGAACTCCAGGTTCAGTAAGAGACCCTGTCTCAAATAATAAGATGGGAAGTGATTGAGAAAAACACTTGACATTGACCCCTGTCTTCCACATGCCTGTGTACAACACACATGCATGCATACATGAACACTTACGTGCACATACTTGTATACACACATACATACTGGTACTACACCCCAACCCACATACAGCACACTCACTACCTGGATTTTTATGTTTATGGAATGAATGGCAAATACGTGCTTGAGCTTGGGTGACTGATTTGCAGTCTCTTTTCTTCTGGATTCAGTAGTGAAGTCTTTCTCAACTCGGATTTTAATCATTAGCTTCAAGATGAAGCTTTATCCATATCCCTAGGTCACAAAGTAAATTTTCACACATAATATTTCAGTTGAGAAAATTGAGACCAAAATGAGTTAAGCAAATTCAATTTCCCCCACTCATTCCTTTATGAACTAACTAAAAAAACATTGAGAATTTGAGTTACAAGAAGCGAGAATCAGGTTTGCATAATGTTACCAGAGCTAGGATCTCCTTCTATGCATGATCACATATGCTTTTCAATATAGACTTGTTGAAGTTGATTCAGCGGGACATTTAAAGGACACTCATTACTTTCTATAAGGTGATAGATGACAAATGCAGGTGAAACAATCACACTGTGGGTTACAGTGTGAAATTAGAAGCTGGGGGGATTCTTATAGATGAAGTCATTAAAACCCAGACAGAATAATAGTTGATCTTTCATAAACCATAGGATAAGTAAAGGATGGCCTGAATCTATTAATAGCTCATGGTCATGCAGTTACACAGTGCATAGTGGATATCAGAAGCGAGTCTTAGGTCCTTTCATCACTGCCAGTGAGTTTTACATACATGCAATTAGAAATATCTAGGGGGCGTATTGGCTAATACAGTGGGAGTGGTATCCAGGAACTGGAGTTTTTAATCCTTTGACCTGTCTCTTCTTTGGGAAACTGTTGTATACCTAACATTATCAATACATGGATTTGCCTTGCTTTTAACTGTACAGATGGGGAGGTTTTATGACATATATGGAGAGTACATTTTATAGGATTTTCAGAATAAAAAAAAAGCCTTTACTTTTTTGCTTAGCTTCACAGGATCACTCTTCGAGTTAAGTCTCAATAAACTAAAGATGTATTTCTGACATTTAATTAAATCCAACAGTTATTGAGTGTGAGGGGATAAAAATGAGTAGGACATGCTTCTTAATATAGACTCTTTAAATCCTACTTAAATTGAGGGAAGAAGTTACAGAATTCTGATATTTCCATGAGTTTTAGGTAATCATGATTTGTCAGGCTGCTTGTAACTTGTCTTGTACCTTGTAAGGCTCACCTGTTAAATGGAAGCACTGGCTTTTTCCTACTCAAATGGCTGTGGGATTTCTCCTCAGCTATAAGTACTCCAGTATTTTTTTCCTGAACATTCTGTGGATGACTGCAGGATGAGATGTGAAGGAAACATCATATTTTATCCCTCTCAAATTTTCAGATTGAGCAGGAATGGAGCAGAGCTAATTATATAACAGGTACAATAATTATGTAACAGATTTAATCTTTCTGTGGCATTAGCAAGCTCTTTCCATAGTAAGCGCTCTGTTTCTACCACGTTTCGATAGTTATGCCTTATATTTTCTCCTATGGGTTCTGTCAGTTGTAGAAATTATATCCAAGTCCAGTTTTGCATATACTCCACATAGAATGTTGAAGCTGACTCGTTTTGTGTTGGGAGAAATAAAAATCCATTTCTCACATTATAGAGTGGATGAAAGTTTGGAGACAGACTTAAAAGTGATACCAAGCAATCCCTTGTACACAGAGGTACAACATAGAGATGGCTAGTGTATGATGGGGCTACATCCTGACATATTCTTGATGTACACTAGAGCCATGTCTCAATAAACTCAAAGTAAATTGAAAATACCATACATGAGCTGAATATGAATTCACACACTCCACCAAGCATCCCAGGTTAGCAGCACAGTTCGCTGTAGAGAATGAATGGATTGTTCATTCTCTTGAACTTGTGGCTGACTGTAGTGACATCTTGCTGATGCTGCCCAGAATCCTGTGAGAGGATTGAACTCCATATTGCTTGAGAAAGAAAATTTCAAAATTCACAGGATGGCTTTAAAGGATGTCAAAAAATCATAAATTGAATTGTCTTTAATTTGAGGTGACCTGCCATATCTTCCTTGTTTCAAGAAAAAGATAGGTCAAAGTCAGCTCCCCAAAAGATGGGTATATGCATTTCTCTGAGGACTAATGGAGATTAGGGAGTTTGAACAGAGAACTGTCTAGGTCAGCATTAGTGTTGTCACAGCAGGGGTGTGTGGGTGGTTGTGGAGGGGTGACAGTAGTGGCGTGTGGAAAGCCACGTGAGACAATGGGAATCAGAAAGAACATGTTTGCCTAGGGTCTTGTAGGAATGTGCCTTGTGTGTGCTGTATATCTGGGGAATAGATATGTTATAGGTGGAGTTTTCCTGTTCCAGGAGCTGCTTCCAAATTACCACACAGAGGTTTATATTAATTGTAAATGCTCAATTGCTCAGGCTTGTTACTAACTAGCTCTTACAACTTAACCCATTTCTATTCATCTATGTGTTGCCCCAGGCTCGTGGCTTTTTACCTCTATCCCATTTTGTGTGTCTGACTCATTGTCCTGCTGGCTGGCGACTTCCTGGACTCTGCCCTTCCTCACCCCATCATTCTCAGTTGGCTTTCCCACCTAACTTTATCATGTGCAGCTATTGGCCAGTCAGCTTGTTTGTTAAACCAATCATAGCGACATATATTCACATAGTGTGCAGAAAGATTATTCCACAGCAGTATGTGACACAGTTTTTACTCATGTCACAGCTATGACAAAATAACCTAATAAAAGCAACCTAAGGGAGGTTTGTTTTGTCTTCCAGTTCTAGAGTACATTCTCTCATGGAGGGGAAGTCACGGTAAAAGTTAGAGAAAGCTGGTCACATACGTCAACAGCTAAAAAGCAAGGAACAATGAATGTTCATGCTCAGCCCATGCTCACATTAAAATGGGTCTTCCTACCCCAGCTACCTAATCTAGATAATTCGTTTAATCTAGAAACTCCTTGGCAGGCATGCCCCAGGGCTCATTTTCAAAGTGATTCTAGACACTGTCAGTTGACAAGCAGTGGAAACCACCACAGTACAAGCTTTAAATGAATGTATGTATGCACAATGGCTTGAAGAATCAAGTCAAATCCTTCGAGGAAGTTGAAGTTTGATTACCAGGACCAGTGGTGGTATTGAGTGTGACTTATCCAATTCTAGCACAATACCTGGAAAATAACTGGGGCATGAGGAAGTTTTATAATTTGGTCCCTAGAATGGATACTGAGATGTCTTAGCAGCTAAAGTATTGTAAATACACCAGTAAGTATTCAGGGGGCACTCAATCTTAAAAAATAATAAAGTCACTTGCTCTAAAATTATTGTAAAGTTATGATTCTTAGTTCCCAATTTGTTAACTTGATTATGTTTTTCTGTTTTAGATTGAAAATTGGGTACAAATCTAATGACTCTATCCCTGAGTGGTGTGTTCATGGGTCCATGGGAACAGGATTTAAAGGCTGGGGAGTGTGTTTATTTTCTGACAGCATGTGGGCAGCCTGTAGAGCAAGAAATAATTTCCTTCAGCAGCTGTAAAGATGGGTAATCTTTGGTTTTGCACTTGTAAATAAAGTGAAATAAAAGTGATCATCCACAAAAAGGGAATGTTATTGTAATGAAATAACTTTGGGAAGTGGAAAGTGGATTGTCAGTGGTAATAGAAATGCCCATTCACTGTATTTAGTGAGTGTTGATGGCTTGTATTCATCCACATCAATTCATTAAATAAAAAGATATAATAATTGAATTTTATCAGTCATTACATTGACTTGAAGAGAAGCAGTTAGATTCCACAGTCAGTGTGAAAACTCCCCAATTGTTATTAACATACTCAGTATTTATAAGAATTCAGTTATACTAAAATACATACAAGGAATGGTATCAGATTGCATCAGATCAGAGCGCCCATCTCTCATGTTTGTGGCATAATAGAGAGTCACTATGTTTGGGACATAGCATCTTTCTATACAATTAATTACACTTTACATTTGTTTTGCTAAAACCATCTTGCACTGCACAAGCTGTGAGGCAGGGACCACACAATTAATATCATAGGGGTCAGGCATGAGAGGCTGGCCAAAGAACTCAGCCAGCAGGAGCCAGCACCATCTGCAGCCCTCTGTGACTACAGGAGAAAGCCTGCCTGCTATTGCCAAATCCCTTATTTCAAGAAAACATAGAAAGAGAAAAGTTAAATGTGAAATGTCTCCATCTTTACATTTAAGCAAAATTGACATTTTATGTATGAATTATTTTGAGATAGAATATTGCTATGTGGCTCAGGATAGTCTGGCACTTACTATTGTAGCCCAGGTTAGCCCTGAAACATCCTCTCACCCTCACCTTCCCAAGTTCTGGGATTAGATGCTTGCACTACAATGCCTGGATATCTACTAGCAAACAAAGCCTAACTTCTCTGGTTATAGTTTGATGCCATTGCCTTAGCAAATCAGGGGTCTATAGATGACCCTTAGGGCTGATAACCCTGGGCTCTAACTAAACCAGAAATGATGGTGGGGTTTGGGATGAATTGCTTTTTTATTCATGGCTTTCTCATTTTTTTAAATTAGGGATATGGGCCAAATAATACATCATTTGATTTCTTTTCAACTTTCACAATATCTATGATTTGTATTAAGCATGGTAACATCTTCAGCTAATTAGCTGTCTTGTTTTCACTCTGAACTACGCGATTTCCCCCCCACCTCCAATATTTGAAATCTGCCTACTCTTGGCCTCTCTGAGAGTGTTTATGAACATTTGTTGAAACTGACCAGAGAAAATCCTGGCAACTTGTCTCTGGTCTAAGTAAATTGTCGGTGGAGTTGCAGCACTTGGCTATCTCCTGCTGTAGTAGACGCTAATAAAGCCCTCACAGATGAGCTGCGAACAGATGCAGCTCTGAAAACACAGTGTCCTTGTCGCATTTGTGCGTCTGTCTCTCCGACTGAGGCAGTACTTGTTTGTGATATCTTAGTAAATAGTCCCCTTCTTGTCATAAGCACATCAGAGTTCACAAGTGTGGTGGGAACTTACTGAACCCAGAGCCTTGAATGTACAGTCCTGAGCCACCAAAGAGCATAGAGGATGACACGGAATGACACTGTGCCACACAATTCCCTGGAGCCTGACATAAGGATTGTATCTTGTGGACTGGGGAGATGGCTTGTTGAATAAAGTACCCAGGAGGCAGAGACAGGGGATCCTGGAGGCCGAGCTAGATAGACTAGCCAAATCAGGCAGCTCTGGATTCAGCCAGAGACCTTGCCTCAATAAAGGAGGCGGAGAGGGATCAAGTAAGACATCCAGCACCAACTTTGGGCCTCTGAAGGCATGTGCACACACTTGCAAACATGTGTATACACACACACACACACACACACACACACACACACACACACACACAC